>PVLA01005035.1:0-17500 GCA_004027455.1 Hydrochoerus hydrochaeris | reverse complement strand
ACAGCACATAAACCTTTCAGAAACCTCTCAATTCCTATTCAAACCATAGCAGGGAAAAAATCAAGGGTGGACATATCATCCAGAAGATGGCAAAAAATACTGGATTACTTCTCCCACATACTCATTAATCAGTCTATGTTGAGTCTTTCTCAAATGAACATTTAAGCATCCATTTTTATTTCCCTCATTGTCTCTTCCCATACTTTTCCTATGATGGTTTTTCCTCAAGGTCTCTGATGTATCCCAGGAGACTGAGTCACATCCTTTAGCTTCTGTATATCACAGACCCTTGGGAAGTAGCTTAAGAAAATGTTTATAAGATACATAAATTTTTTTTGAAACTTTGGTGTATACTCTATCTACAGTTGGCAGAAGGTAGAATGGAAAGAAGGACCTAAAAGAGAGGGGTAGAGAAAGACCTTTTAAATATAATCCTCATAGTACAGAAAACATAGAAAATTTGCACACTCAGGCTTTGCTGGAAGGAAAATAAACTTCACTAGAGGGCTATTTGGTACATAGCTCAAACTCACAAAGATGTGCTTAGTTTTCAATTTACACATTCAATTTATACATTTTTATATGAAAGTTATTGCCATATATTAAAACATTTAGTTATAAGCAAGTTAATGGCAGAATTTCTTTTAATAATGAAGGGTAGGAAACAATAAATATCTAACATTAGGGAACATTTATGGTTCTGTCATTAATACGGTAGAATGTTTAATGACACAGAAAAATGTTAATGTATTGTTGAGCAAAGTGACAAAACAGTGTTTATGATTGTATGACAACAGCAAAGACTGATTTTATACAAAAATATTAAGTGTTACTGGTATTGACTTTGATCTTCTTTCCTTCCTTCCATGATGCACACATATAAGAAAAATATTATGAAAATATAAGAAATTTACTATTAAATGATATACTCCAAATCAACGGAATTGGGCTTTCTACCATAGATGGCCATACAAATACTAGGAACTGTGATTAGTAGTATCATAAGGGAATGGAAATGTAGGGAGAGTAGAATTTATATTTAGCAAACAATTATTTTATAATGTTCCCACTGAAAAATATTCACTGACTGAGAATAGAGACATCTGGACTGTATCAAGGTCCCATTTAGGGTCAAATACGACTCCTGCCTTTTGTAGGGCGAATGAAGAACAACAGACAGAAAGGTTAAGGGTTAGTGATGTCTTGGGTACTAAGTTGAGCCTGTGTGGACTTTGTTAGTACTACAGAGCCCAGAAATAATTGATTTAAAAAGACTCTTCTCAGAGCAAAGGTCATTGTTTCAGTCCTTCCCTCCAGGTTTCCCACTTCATGTAGAAGCTGAAAGTCTGTATTGGAAATTAGATGTGAAGCACGTATCATGTTTTGGAAGTCTGTGAGATGTACCACTGCTCTACACCTTCTTCCTGCCTGGGCTACAAAATGAGTTCAAGGCCAGCCTGAACTGCACTGTGAAACTCTGTCTCAAAAACACAAAAAACAAAGCAAACCCCACAATGGAATGAGTCCATTGATGAGGTTAGTGACCATGGGATCCAGTCACCTCTCTGGGCCCTACCTCTGAACATAGCTGCACAGAGGATGAAGCCCTTAGTCTTCAAGGTGACGCAATATTTAAATCACAACACCTGCCTACCCAACCTAAGAAGCATGAGATGCATGACCTTCATATTGACAAGTGGTATTTGTAATCTTAGACTGATGGAAAGACCAGAGACATGCTTCTGAGGTCGGTCCATCATGGTTTCATTATCTAAGGATCTAAAGGAAATCAGTGCAGTTCTTGCCCACATCATAGAGATCAGCAATGTCTGAAACCCCTGTCACGGGGCCCATAGTTACCCTTGATAACATCTGAGTAAAGGTCATAATCAATCCTTTTGGATGCTAAATTGTCTCTCTCTTTAGATCTACACATGCAAGACTGGGTCAGTTCTGTAAATCGGCTAATCTTAATTTGTAGTGGGGACTGCCTCACTAGAGCCGGGAGCACTTTGTGAAGCTCAGCTTTATACTACAGAAATGAATGAAGACCAATCAAATGAGAACAAGCAAAGGCTGTTTATTCAGAACTTGCTACAATAACTACAGACAATGAACACAGGCATGAACAGTCTCTATTCATTTCTCTTGGTCTTCCTGGACTGTTGCATCCTGGTCCAAGTGTACCCTTAAACTCAGCACTGCAAGACCAGAACAGAGGTCAGTTTCCCAGAACCTTTGAGAATCATGCTAACAAAACCTTAGCTGTACAATAAAACTTGTCCTGCAATTGGAAGTCATATGAGCACAAAATGAAAACCAAGTAGAAGTGACAACTGTTTTTCTCCCAAACCATCATCCTGGCCATTATATTTTATCCATAAACTTTAGTGCAACCATTGCACAAGTCTTTCAAACTGTTTTGACTGCTCTTAGATTCAGCGATTTAGGACTGTGTCATCCAAATAAATCTATTTGTGTGACTCTTGAGACAAGTTGGGCAACTTGCTGAAGGCTTGATGGTAATGTGTCCTGATAGTTCAACTGCCCTTGGACAGGATGACACACACAAGAGAATATAGGTTCTTTCTGGGAATTATGAAGGTATTGTGGAGGTATTCTAGGTGTGGGAGTTTAGGTTAGAAGGCAGCAAAAGACCCACAAAGGGAAAAGAATCATTTAATCTTGGGTTTGTTTCAATAGGAAGAGAGATTGATTGTCAGCTACTGGATTGATTTTTATACATAGATTTAAAAAGGTACTTTGATGGCTCTCAACAGCTCTCTTGGGTAGTAAGTAACGAAAGGAAAGTTTTGCAGAAACAGTTCTACTTGCATTACCTGAGGTCATGTTACTTGTGCTTGCCAAGCAGGCACTAATGCCACTGAGCTAAATCCCCAGCCCTCTTTTTTTTTTTAATTTCAGAGCTATCTGAGGTATTTTATGAATATTCTGACTCAGATAATTTCAAATGATATTGAGGAACAAACTAATTTCCACTCAGTGTAATTGGTTAATGTTTTAGTTACTTGTCTTGTTGCTGAGACAAAATACTCGATGCCTGAAGTTAAGGGAGGAAGGTTCATTTGGCTCACAGGTTGTAGAGGTTTCAGTCCACAATCAGTTGGGACCTTGGCGAACAAGTACCAAAAAGAAATAATCCATGGTGGGAAGAAGGTAGCAAAACAAGAAAGATGACCACAGTCTTTTCCATCCCTTATGTGCAGGTTTGGGTGGGTTCTGCAGTTAGGGTTTCATTAGACTAAGGTCAAGGTGTGAGCTGAACTGGGCTCTTATCTGGTGTCTTGGGAAGGAAAATGCTTCCAGACTCATTCTGGTTGTTGATAGCATTTAGTTCATGGCATTTGCAGGAGTAAGATCTCCATTTTTCTGACATTAGTGAGTTGTGTTCCTTCTTACCTACTTGAGGTCACAGTTCTATTAATTTTTAGTTTTTAGTTTTACATGTTTGCCATGCATAACAATAACATCCTTTGTGGGGAGTTGGTACATGCATATAACATGCCTTAATTCTTTTTAATTCCTTACCTTTCCTTTCCCCATCCCTCCATCTCTTGCTCCCTTCCCATCTATCTCCCTGCTATCATCAATCTCATTTATATTTTGGGTTTCTCATATAAGAGAAATCATATGACATTTAAGCTTGTGTGTCTGACTTATTTCACTTAACATTAGGGTCTACTGTGTGTAAATACCACATTTTCTTTATCCATTCATCCATTGATGGATATGTAGGCTGCTTCTAAGATTAAACTATTATGAATCATGTTGCTATAATCACGGATGTGCAAGTAGTGAATGAAGCAGTAAAACCCATCCCATATGGACCCCATAAAATAATACTGCCTATGCCTATTGCTGTTAAATTTACAAAAACAATCGATGGCCCAAGACAGATGGACCAGCCACCAGGACCCAGACCACCCAAACCAGCTGATCCTGTGATGAGTTTGGGTCATCACCAGAAGCAACAGCCCTGCTCTGGTTACTCTGGAAGCTGGCCAATCTATACACAGCTGAAGCTTGAGGATCAACATAGGAATGCAATGACAACTTAAGTCTCTTTTCCTTTTAGTTATAGTTCTCCCTTTGCCCAGCAGGGAGTCTAACCCTAACCCCAACTCTCCATAGCTATTAAAACTCATTTATAGAAACCGTCAAATGGGGAATGAAGCAGTAACTTTTGTCCCTTTAAGTGAAATTTTATAACTTTCTGTTCCCATAACATCCTGTTATGCCCAAGCAAGGCCACTAAGATACAAAACCATCAAATATTTGAAGGAGTGGGTGTGGGAAGGAGGACGAAGTGGGGAGAGGGAAGGGAGGAGGGGAGAGAGGGGAAGAGGAGGGAGAGTGATTTTGTTTTTCAGACGCAGAAATAACAGGTGTATCTAGCAAAAAGGTTCACTTTTGCTCAACAGAAGCTAGCATTTGTGCTTGTGTAAGTGGGAATGGGCTGCCTTTGGAAGCATGAGCTCTCTTATTGTGCTCAAGTAATTGAAGAATAAGTAGTCTTGACTGAAATGCTCTACAGTACTCATCTTCAACCCTAGTTTTTCCCTCTCCCTCCATCCCTCCCTCTCTTCCTCCCTCTCTCCCTCCTTTGTTAGAAAATAATAAATTATAGTCACCCAAGAAGGCTACTTATCCCATATTCCCAGTATAATCGTAGGAAATTTTGTCAGTGTTGAAAAACCTTTCAAACTGGTGAATCACAGTAATCATTAATATATTTTACTTCCAAAATATTCCCTTTGTAATATGCCAAAAAAAGGCAATTAATTTTTATGCAAAGTATTCTCATACATATCTACACTTGGGGAAAATACGATGCATTTTTCAGTAGTAATGAGATTCAGTCAGAAATAGGGATTTAGTTCATCTTACACTAAATAGAACAGACACCAACAGACTCTGGAAAAGGAGAAGAGATGACACAGCCTAAACTATATAATGAAATTTAAACTGTATTTTAGGGTAATGTTTAATGTTAAAACAGTAGTTCTTGATAGAACTGGATATTGACTTTTAAATATTTTATGGAGGATACTGAGATCTTGGTAATTTTGCCTTAAAAGTTTATATGAAAATAAAATAGCTTTTTGGGGAAATAAAATGTTTTATCTTCTACTGTGGAATAAAGGTTTGTATTAAAGTATTTTAGAAATTCAGAAACCTTTTAAGTCTCTGGATTCTAGAATACTAACAAAGCTCCAAAAAAGAAAAACTTGAGTTTTCTAGTCCTATCAAGGATAGTAGACATACTATAGGGGTTGGGGTACCAGAGAAGGAAAATCAGTCTAGATACAGAGGTGGAAGAGAGAGAAAGAGAGGAGACATATCACAGGCTAGATGTTCTTTGGGACAAGGCAAAGGAACTAGTCTACCAGACTATTTTATCACCTTTAATGAAAGTCTTGGAGAACTGAATTATATAATTTCAAAGGAAATTAATAAGGCAGGAATTTTAGAAACATACTGCTAATTGATTACTACCTGATGCATTAGGCAAGAAGTCATAGCTCACCCAGAGATGAAAGTTAAATAGGCAATGACTAAGATGAGGAGATATTCCTTTAGTCCAAGAGGCCAGATTTCTGCTTATATATGTATGCATACATATGTGTGTGTGTGTATATATATATATATATATATATATGTGAGATATGATCAAAGATACAGTGAGTGTTTAAATGTAAAACATCTGGATGGGGAGATAGTTCAGTTGTATAATGCCTGGCTGGCATGTACAAGGTCCTGAGTTTGATTCCTGGTACAAAAGAACTTTTAAAATATTTATAGTATTATATATATACATATACATAATATAGAGTACTATAATATATAGTATTATATATACACATTATATAATATATAGTATTATATATACACATTATATATACACATATACAAGAGATGACACAGCCTAAACTATATAATGAAATTTAAACTGTATATGTATATATATGCATATACAGTTTAATATAAACTTGTATATGTATATATATGCATGTGTATATGTGTATATGCATATATGTACATGTGTATCTATGTATATGCTTATACTTGTGCATATTTAGAGGACCACTTGGATGGTTCTCTTTGAATAAAGAGCAATTATCTCTACTGTGGCTAAACCTGGCCTATCTTGATGTACTGATATGTATAGATCTGGCTAAGCTATTTTCTTTTCCCTTCAATTGGCTCTAAGCAATATAAACAGGGATAGCTGTCTTACTGATATGTATTCTTTAAACAGGAGTTGCCCTTCCTGTGAGCCAGCCAGCATGCAGGCTGGGAGACAAGAAGAGCCAAGCCCCCTACTCCTCATAAGCAACCGACTAACTCATAGGAATGTAGACTGAGTTCCTAGCAACTGAGATACAAAAACAGCTTAATTCTTATATTGTCAGATTGACTTTACAGGTCTAAAGCTGATAGTCTGAGCATTGATTTATCGGTCTTGTTTTTGAAATCCAATAATGTTCTCAGTGTTTCGTTTTACTTCATTGTACTATTTTGTTATATTGAATTTTTGTTTTGATTGGTTTTATTCTGTTCTGTTTTGTTTGATTTGATTAGGTCTGATGTTATGAGCAGCAATTTTGTAGAAAACAAGAAGCACTATGGTAATAATGGTTGATTTCCCATTATCCTGTTTTGAAGTCCTTATTACTTTCACTATTTTGTTTTGATTGACTTTATTGTTTTATTTTTAGTTTCATTCTCTTTAAAAAAAAAAAAAAGAAAGAAAGAAGAAGAACCAGTAGCTATGTTGTCTCATTCTTGCTGTTAGTAATCAAGGAAGGTGCCAAAAAGCAAAACAACACTGGGGAGAAAAACGACCAAACAAAGTGTTTAAATCATTTATACAAATGGATATTTAGCCTTTGAATAATTAAGGCTATTCAATTTGTAGGTTATTGAAGAAATCCCTAATCTACACTTGTGTTAGAGTATTTCATTACTTTTCCAGGACATTAAAAATTTATTGTGATAGTTATGGACAATGCTGCCGAGGAATTTCATTTATTGGTTAGATATCAAAATAAAGGAAACATTAAATTATAGAACACTATATGATGAATATTTAATTAATTGGTCGCCCCATACTGATAGTAGCCATTCAGAAAAGAATGCTTTTCACACACTGACACTTAATCAACGCTAGTTAATGACAATGGCTTAAGAGCAAGTGGATGCCTAATTGGTTCACTGTCCAATCAGAAGCATGGAGGAATCACATTCAAGATTAGAATTATTCTACAAAAGATGGTTGATAGTTATGGATAACTAGAGGAAAGGAAAGAAGATTGAAGCTTTCATCAGAATTGACTGCTTTGAGATCATTAAATATGAACTTATTCATATAAATTTTGGCCATGATTTCCAGGCCCAATTATTTTTCTTTCATATTTTTCATTCACATGACTTGGAGTTGTATCAGATTCTTTTTGGCACCAAGTGGATGATTCTAACTCCAAAATACATGCACTTCTCAAAGGAAGAAGAGAGAAAGGAAACAAAGACAGAAAGAGGATAGAGAGAAATGAAGAAAGGGATAGAAGAAGTATAGCATGGAAGAGGGAGAGAGAAGAGGAGGAAAAGTAGGAAAAAATAAAGAAAAGGTGAGGGAAAGAAGACAGAAGTCAGGTGAGTTGGAGGAAAATCAGAATAAAAAAGAACCTCCTATAATGTTGATGTAACTGGTGAAATTCAACTTTTTAAAGTCTGATGTTCTAAAAGAGCACTTGCAGAGGAGTGAGTGGCTGGAAACCAGAGGCCCTACTTCCTGGAGAGCTACACCAAACACCAGGCAATCCTTAGGAAATATATACTTAGTTTTAATCTCTTATTGCTTTGCAACATACCTAAGGAATATTAAAGATATTTAAACTGAATTTCATATTCAGATTATAAAAATTAGTGTAAAATTATTTAAAATATTGTCTGTTAGCTTAACTGAGAGGCATACAGTAGACAGAAATAATTTTAATGAAGGGGAGAGTGTACTGGAAGGTCCTGAGTGAGGGCTTTTCTGGGAATTGAGCCGATAATACCTGAGCCAGGAAGAGGAAGGAGATGGTAAAGAGATTTACCTAGTGGCCATTTGCATCTAGCTGGTTTGTATTTGTTTTAAATTTACTATCCTAGGGGCCAGGGAATTCAGCTCAGCAGTGTAAGCACCTGCCTGGCAAGGGCCAGGTCATAAATTCAAACCCTGGTACAAAAAAAAAAAAAAGAAAAAAGGGAAATTTGCTATCCTGCCCAGCTGTTAGCAACTTCTTAAGGAATCTGATAAGGCCAAGAAGAAATTTTGAAGTTAAGGGCTGGGGGTTTAGCTCATTGCTGGAGTATTTGCAAGGATGAGGCCCTGGATTCAATGCTCAGCAATGAAAACAAAAATTCTGAGGTATTCCCAACTCCCCAGTTGGGCTGCCTAGTACAAAAGTCATGTTTCATTCATCTGAGCTCTAATTTTCTCACCCTGGGGATCTTACAGTAAAAGGGAGTAATGTATATAGAGGGCATTGCTCTAAGCCCTACCCATTTGATGAAGTTGGAGGAAAACAGGAATAATGGAAATGCATTGAGCATCAGTGATTTCACATTTTTAGGCATAAAGCTTAAATACAGCTTTGAAAGGATTCTATGTCAATATGAAACAGTTTTGTTGTCACTGGTAGTGTAACCAGATATCTTGTCAATAGTTTCTAATTCAGACAATTAAATTTCATATTAAAATATGATAAAAAGCTTCTCATTGAGCTCCTGTTAATTGTGGCAGTTTATGATTTGGTGACAATTCAAACAACTGTAATTATTTTATCTTCTACTTTTCCAGAGAAATATTTAACTGTTTTGTGGGGAAGTCTGAGGGGGAAAAAAAAAAAAGAAAGAAAGAAAGAAAACAAGAAAGAAAGAAAAAAAAAAAAGTAAAAAACCAGTCATTAAAAAGAACTTTAAAACATATGTCTCAAAAAACAGTGACTGTCCTGAGGAATCACCTCACAAGTAACAACTAGGCTTTAAGATAATCCTCCAAATGGTAAGAGCAAAACCAAGATGGAAGAATAATCATAGCTGTAACCACTGAAATGTAATTGAGGGCTGAGCATCTATTAGGTACTGTTTTACCTATTCTCAGTATATTCGGTATATACTGCACTAGTCCTATTTTAGTGGCAAGGAATCAAGCAACCCAAAATTATATCAAATGTATTGGTGCATGCAGAGGAAACATATCTGAAACTGAGATGATCAGAGTTCATCTTGACTGCATCACCTCAAGAGGATGTTGAAAAGGGTCCAACAGACACAAAGAAATTAAGTTTATAAAGTTAATATAAAAAGTGAAGAATACAATAAAAAGCATATTAGCAGACTCAAAGGGGCAGTCACCTTGGTTTAAGGCACACAAAATGAAAGCTATGTTTCTGTTGCTTGTTTTCTTTACTTATTGCTACTTGAAGTCTGAAAATTCTAATCTCTGTGCCTCCATGCACTGTGGAAAGAATTTGGCTGGAACAGCTTTCATCTTTTGGTCAAATTGTCTGCAGAGACCTGTCATGTTGATTGCAAATGTAATACTGCACCACTACTTTAAGCAGAAGCAAAAGAAACAGACAAAGAGATGGTTGCGATACGGGCATTATTTTTGGAGCAACTGCAATATGCTCTGCTTTGATTGGACAGAACTGAACTTGAGGAATTTGTTAACCCTTTTAAAGTTAACTTCAATTTTCTTTTTATTCCTTCAAAACAAAAGGGCTAATGTAGCAGTGAGCTTTCTCTCTCTCTCTCTCTCTCTCTCTCTCTCTCAACAATTGGCTTTCTGCTAGCACTTAGTTACTGACAGTGGACTATTTATTGGGTTTTAAATAACAAGGTTTTACTATGGCTGTCGGTAAAATAGTACCACAGGCGCCCACTCTATGCACCAAAAACCACAGAAGAGCTCCTAAGTAGTGCTGTGTAGTCAAATTTGTGAAATTTCATCCAGGAGAGTGCTTTACCATTTATAGGTTCATTATAATAAATCTTTTGTGAGTCTATTTGTAATGTGAATTATGTCTTAATTTGTTAGGTTTGATTTGTGTGTGTGTGTGATCTTCTGAGAAAGTAAGATACATCTGGAGTTAATGGAACTCTAGGAACGTTAGGGTAAATCAAAGTTACCCAAACATGATATTTGTTCATTCATTCATTCATTCATTCGCACTCTGAAAAGATGCCTTGTATCAAATACTACGCTGGGAAAGAATGATAGCAGTGAGCAAACTCAGTAAGCTCTAAAGCTACTCATTGAAGGTTAGGGAGAAAAATGTCAATGTGTTAAACAGTCTTAGGGCCAGACACAGTAGTACATGTCTATAACCCCAACACCAGGAGGCCGAGGCAAGAAGACCTCAAATTCAAGACCAACCTGAGCAATTTAGCGAGACCCTGTCTGAAGAGACAATAGGCTGGAGCTCCGTGGTGGAGCAGGTTTCATCCCTACTGTGGGATGGGGACAGGAGGAGAAAGAAAAAAAAAATTTAGAAAGTAAACAATAAAGCAACTTCCCTTCTAGAACTCTAGATCTAATGAAGGCAATATCTTGGTGAAATCTCCTTTCTCAAATATAACATGCAACACAATCACGCGATGAATTTGTGTTGTCGTAAAATGTCAAAAATCACAATAGTTTTGGGCGAGTTTAGGAGGGCTGAGCCTTCCAGCCACAGGCCAAGGGCCTCAGATTCTAGCGGCCAGCCCACTGCGCTGCTACCTCGTGGGTTCTGCTGTTTAGGAAGAAATCGGTGCCCACCAAGGCTGAGCGAGCAGCTGAAACTGCCACCACGCTTTCTGATCCTCAAGCTTGTTAGCTGATTTGCAGAGTAACTGGTCGTTTTCCACAGGCTGGAAAGCTGTACAGTAATGAAGGAATTCAGGGTGTGAGGGAGTGTTCTCTGGCTCCCTTTTGGTCAAAGGTAAGTACTTTGTAAGCAGAGGAAATGCAGGGTAGTCCGAATGGACCACCTGAGGCTTTTCCTTCAGTCCTTAACTGACCCCCAGTCCTTAACTCCGCCCAGCCACACCTAGGATGGGGCTGATGTGCGAGAGAAACTACAGATGTGAAACGAAATCAGCCCCCTTTGCAATATCTGTGAAGCCGAATGCATTCCGGGAAAGGTAGTTAAGTGACAATTTAAGGAACCCCCTAGGAAGCCAGGGCTCCGCCCCTTCAGTGACCCCGCCCCTGGTTGCTTAGGAGACGGAGGACGCCGAATCCCCGCGCAGCTGGAGGGACGCCAGGGCTCCGCCCCTTCAGTGCTCCGCCCCTAGTTGCCTAGGAGACGGAGGACGCCGAAACCCCGCGCAGCTGGAGGGACGTGGTGGAGAGACCCCCAGCGCGGCCATGGAGAGCTCTGACAGCTCGGGCCTGGACTGGTGTGACCAGAAGCAGAACTTGTATGAGATCGGACCCACCGACTTGCTGGAGCGCAAGGGATCGCTGACCCTCCGCTCCCATCAGAAGAAATACTCCAAGTCCGTGCTGGTGTCTTCCTGGTGAGCAGGCTCCTCGGAGCTCCCGGGTGCAGAAGGGATGGGACAGGAGAGGGGAAAGACTTACAGAGAGGGAACCAGAGTGGAGAGAGGAGAGAAGGGAGAAAGAAGGAAGCGGTGAGGAGGAAGGTGAGAAGAGGCAGACGTGGAGCTGAGGAAGGAGAAAGAGGGAAGGAGAGCCCTTTAAGGAGTGATGGACAGAGCTATGGACAGGGCAGGAGCGGCAGGAGGCGGGAGGGGGCGCCCCAGAAGCAACCCCCACCCTGCCTGGCCGCGGGGGGCCTCGGATCCTCCCCTGAGGAGAAGGTGCACATGGTGTTTCAGAGCCCTGGAAATCTCTTCTGAGACAAGTACTTACTCCTGTGAGGCAGACTTTAGACGGCAGGAGCCGTTGGCAGGAGGGAGGTATTTTTCAAAGTACCACTAGCATCTCTGAGGCTGGGGGGCGGGAGCAGGCACACTGAATGATGAGACCGAGGTATTTACTACGACCTTCAGCCAGAAGTGGCAAACTGGAGTCTCCCACCTGGGAAAACTGACAGACCCAGTTTGTTTGGCATGGATTCTATTTACATTTTAAAAAAATAGTCGGACGCATTTAAACTAAGAGATCCACATAAAATTTCAGGGCTAAGTCTTCTATGGCCAAGTTGAAAGACCTGGCAAGAGAAATTTTCTTCCCCTGGGATCTAGCTAAGCAGTAGCTGTTGCTAGAGACGGGAACCATACTCCTGAGCACTTCAGTCCTAGTTCTTGCCTGACCTGGGGACAAGAGATTTAAAGATTTAAGGATAAATGCTTTAGGGATTGTGCTTAGAATTCAAAGAGTCTCTTCTTTGACTAAATGTTACAGTTACCAATAGCAACACCAGGATGTATATACCTGGGAGAAAAGCAGAGACTTTTTTCTTTTGGGTTAACTTTTTTGGCTATCCTGTTGACAATAATTACTATTGAAGTATTCAGATAATTGGAGAGAAATGAGTAGCAAAAGCGAAAGGAAGCCGTAAATCTTGTCTATGTTTTTGCCTTTGAAAGCAGATGGAAGGTTTTGGTTTCACCCCTGCTTGCTGCCCTTCAGCCATGCACTGTATGTGATACCTGTGAAGGTGTACCCCACCTTCCCACAAGTGTACTCCCTAACATCTCTCATGCCTGAAGCTGACTCTGCCTACTTCTAAGTCAGTGTGAGAGGTTATGCAGATTTGGGAAGCAGACAGTCCTCTAAGTCTCATGTGGCACTTGTCTCATAGCCTCATGGAAAACACAGCCCCTCCCTGGTGGTTCTGTTCCTGGTGAAGATTTGAGTCATCATGCAAACCACCACGGGAGGTTATTGTTTAAGACAGGGGACCTTGGCAAAGGGACAGTGCTTCTCCTCTGTTCTGCACTACCTGGCTTTGGAAAGTTGCCTCGTGAGCAACACGGACATCAAGAGCGAACACACAGAAGGACATAAATAAACATGAAAGAAGTGCGGAACTGAGGAGGTGTGAAGGGCATGGACCATGCTAAGTCATTTCAGCGGCTGCTGAAAATGTAGGGGGCTTTCATACTGTTGGTTGTAGAAAACACTGGAAGATTTAAATTCAACCCAAAAGACATTTATATGTCAGACCCTTCATGATGAGGCCACAGAAATAAAAACAGAAATTACTGATGAGATATCTTGTGTGAACCATCTATCACCCTGCCTGGAACATAGTAAGTAGTCAATAATGAATGAGAACTAAGACTATTTATTTCGCAGAAAGCTTGGATTCAGCTGGACATGGTGGTACACACTTGTAACCCCAGCACTCTGGAGGCTGAAGCAGGAAGGCTGCCTGAGCAATTTAGCAACTTAGCAGGACCACATCTCAAAAGTTACAAAGGACGCAGAAGGTTCTGTGATGTCATTCAGTGAGAAGGCCCTGGATTCACTCTCCAGTACCACAAAAACAAGCACATAGAAAAACTAACATCCCCTGGGTTCTGGGTTTGGATACCAATTCTGCTGGTATGCAGCATGGCAAATGACCTGACTGCTCTGAGCCTCTGTTTTGGCAACTGTGAAGAATTGGGGAGGTAAAATTACTGTAAGATTAAAAAAGGCAAAATGTGTGAGGTACCCTTTAACATATAGCCTGGCATAGAGAAAAAACAATAACATTTGCTCATCCATAACCTCAGGGCTTTGATAGACCTGTAAAAGAAGTTAATGTAAAAAAAAATGTTCAGCACAATCTGATTTGTGCAAGGAAGAGATGAATTTATATAAGAAGCAAAGCTACTAGGAGAGGAATGATTTGTGTGTGTCTGTAGTTTCCTGACCATGGTTTTGAAGGAAGAATAAGGAGCTCCAGAGGCAGACAAAAGAAAACAGGCAAATGTAACGAATAGTACAAAGCAGCATCACAGGAAACAGAAGCGGTTCCCTTTAGTTGGCAAATACAGCTGATGCCCTTTGCAGGCAGAGTCTGAATTCATCTACTTGGCAAACCTCAACTCAATTCAAAACCAGTACTACAGGTACTTCTGTGGTCATTTACAGGCATGTGCAGACTGGCAAAAAATGTTTTCTCTGATAAGCCTGTTTCCAGTAGAGGTCAAAGCAACACTCTGCTCTCGTTTCAACTGTCATACTGTAAACAAGTGTCCTTGTCACGGGTTACTAACAATACATTGCACATTTTGTATGTTTGTGCTTTTTGTTGGTGTCAAAGTGACCCCATGCATCACGCTGAAGTGCGACTGAGAACAAGGAGTGTGTGACACGCCTTACTGAGGAAACCTGTGTGTCGTTAAGCCTTGTTCAGGTCGGAGGCTCAGTGCTGCCAGCAGTAAGCTCACTGTTAATGAACAGATGATGTGTATTAAGTAAGATGTCTTTACACAGAGACACACATAACACAAGGTCATGTATTGATTGGCTCATGCAAATATGGTGAGCAGAGGCTCACAGGCACCTCAAACTATTTCCTCTAAGGAGAAACAATTCAGTGCTCACTAGTTGTTTGTTGCAACTTTATTAAACATGCATATGAAAAGAGTCAACTGTAAAATGTGAGAAATCATAGGATTTTCTCAAGTTGGCGGTTTTGGGCAACATTGTTAAGGTTTTTCTTCCATATCTGATCAGTCACCAAAATTAGAGCTAAAAACAGTACACAAACTGTTTATATAGTGTAAACTGGGTATAGTGGTTCAAGACCAGTGTTCTGGGAGGCTGAGGCAGGAAGATGGCAAATTTGAGCCCAGCCTGGGCAATGTGGTAAGGCACTGCCTCAGAAGTAAAAAATGAAAAGGACCAGGGTTGTAGATCCATGCAAAGACCCTGAGGTCAATCCCCAGGCATGAAAAAAAAAAATTAGAGTGTATAAACTTTGAAATGATAATAATGTCCTTGACCATTTTTCTTTTTATTCATTTCAGTAATACATAATTGTTAGCTTTCTATTGACTTATTTTACAATACATTAAAACTTTTATTAACCTTAATACCTATTAGTGACTTTTTATTTAATGGATGAACTCCTAATACCTATATTTTGTGTGATCTCTAAGCTGAGTAGTTTGATCAATAACTGATTATTGGTTACCTAACTAATAGGTAAAAAATATAGGAGAGAAGTCAAGATGGCCAATCAGTGAGCAACAAAATACAAAGCCTCCCAGGAAAAACAATTCATTTGCCAGAATAAAACACCCTGGAAAGACCCAGACAGAAGTCTTCCTCTTGACACAGGAAGAAATTAAAATGGAAAAAAGCTCATCAAATACTTTGAGACTACAACTGAAACAGCTAAAAATTACAGGACACAGTGTTTTCATTCACGGTGACCCGCCAAGTTTGCGCCAGCTTGAATCTGTGTGGCCAGCAGAGCCATCCAAACTCATTCCTGCCACCACTCACAGGCACCACAGCAGCACTGAAGTTAGGGATTGGTGAGCCCAATGGAGAGCTGAGCCGGAAAAGGGACCTCCATGGTTGGTACTGGGAATGAGACCCCCCGCCATGGGAAGGCTGCGACCAGGTGGGCGACATGTTGGAATCTGGCAGGACAAGACTGAACTGGGAGTGACGGTGACTTCAGTTGGTGCCTCTGTCCCAAGAGCAGATTCATGGGATTTTCTTGGACTGGGCCGCGCCCCTGGCCAGGACCCAATGAGCTGGCCCAATTCGATTCCCTGTGCCTAGCATGCACTAACAGGGTAAAGGCCCCTGAAGTTTGGCTGGCCCGGTGGGGAGGGGCAGGCATACACAGCCCCTGCTTACACTTCAGTGACAAGAGCAGGCAGGAGAGGGCAGAGTTCCCTCACCAGTGTGCTTTGGAGGAAATGTGGCCAACAGGGAAGGGGGCCTGGGACCTGCACTGTAACCTGTGTGGAGGAAGCCAGGGCCATGACAGGAGAGAGAGGCAGGAGGAGGCCCCCAGCCCAGAACCCTGAGAGCCCTGATCCAGGAGAAGGAAAAACAAGGGAGACTGAAGGTGGCAAACACACAACATTAGATATGGCTTCAATGGACATTAAGAGATATCTTCAGGACCTTGTAGATGAGCTCAAAACTGAAATATTAAATCAGGTAAAGCAAGCTATGAGTAGAGTAATAAAAGAAATGCTCTCAGGAAGCATCACTCAGGATGATACATATGGAAGAAGGGAGGAACACACAAAAAAGGAGAGAAACATTTGATAAAGAATATAAAAAAAATATAGAATGCATGAAGCAGATTCAAAGAGACTACCAGGAAATTAAAAACTGCATTGAAAGCTGGCAAAATGCCTTAAAAAATACTAAGGATAGACTATCAAAACTTGAAAACAAGTTTGCAATGTGTGATCATGAAAGGAAAGATCTCTTAAAAACAACAAGGAAACAGGCAGTAATAATACAAAGGCTAAAAGATGACAAGAGAATCTACAATTTAAGAATAAGAAACATGAAAGAAGAAGCAGGAATACATACAGGCAAATTACAAAGGCTATTCATGGAAATAATTAAGGAAAACTTCCCAAGCATGGGAAAAGAAAATGACATTCGGTTATGTGAGGCATACAGAACTCCAGCCACCTACAACCAAAACAGATCTACACCCAGACATATAATAATCAATATACCAGAAATTCAATATAAAAACAGAATATTAAAAGCTGTCAGAGAAAAGAAACAGATTACCTATAAAGGTAAGCCCATCAGGATCACGGCTGACTTCTCGACACAGATCATCAGATCAAGAAGAGCTTGGAGAAAAGTATTCCAAGCCCTAAAAGAAAATAACCTCCAGCCCAGAGTGATGTACCCTGCAAAACTGTCACTAGAAATTAATGGAGAAACAAGATGCTTCCATGACAAAGAGGACCTGGGGGAGTTTGTGACCACCAATCCAACTCTACAGAGAATATTGAAGGACATTCTAGAGAGAGAGAGAGAAAAAATACCAGGATTTTAGGAACAGTGGCAGAAAGGCCTCAATGAGTGGGGCAGGCAGTAGAATGAAAGAGAAAAGTAGACAAACAAAGGCAGAAAAATAACATAGCAGAAATTAGGCAGAGAAAGATGGCTAGAATCACTAACATAGATGGCCTTGATACACTATATTGTTAATAGTGCACCAGGATTTAAAACCCACATTACTCACACTACTCTGCTTAGATGTATTATATTCTGTTCCAGTCATTCTACTTTATTAGATTTGAGGGCACAGACAGCAATCCCGAAAATAACAGGATATAGTACGGTAATCATCCTTAATTTCCTATTAACTTAATCTAAAGCTCTGTAAAACCTACACTGTTTTACCATGACTGATTGTAATCGAATCTGGTTTGTTGGATCGCTGTTTTGTATTGATAGATTTTATTCAAAGCTGTTATGATTGATAGTATCAAGTCTGAGAGTATAGGCAACTGCACTGAAGATGACAAGATCCACTAGAATATCCAC
>PVLA01005034.1:0-158021 GCA_004027455.1 Hydrochoerus hydrochaeris | reverse complement strand
AACATATGGGTCCTAGTTGCCCGTCTCTGGCTGCCTGTCCAGTGTCTCAGGGTAGTTGTCTCACAGGAATTTTGTAAATCCTCCTCCATGAGCTCTTTCACTTCTCTCACATTATTCACAGAAGGCAAGACCCCACAACCAGTCCTCACAAAGGGGTTATCTAGAGGGCCTCCAGCAACCCCCCTGGAGTCTCCACCCTCGACTCCATATTGAGCATTACATAAAAACATACACATGTGAACTACACAAATTACAATTATCAGTACAAAACATTTCAAGATCCCCGCGCCCAATTCCCACATACGGCGTCCTTTTCCTGGAGAAGCGATTGTCACAAGGCGTGGATGGACTAGGACGCGGCATGGACAGAAAAGGGCGCCGCATAAACTAATCAAGATATATAAGCTAGCATAAAACAAATTATAAATTTACACAGAAAAATTTACATATTGATAATTCAGAAATCAACCTAAAACAAAGCAAGTAAATTCATCTTTTAATCCCATGGAAGAGAAAAATTACTATATTAAACTTCTGACAAGAGATTTCATTTTTCTAACATGTCTATCTAGTAAAGTTATTTTCATTTTTTGGAGATTTACTTGAAAACAAACTATAGTTTGCTTTAAATGAAGTCATCTTGTACATTACATGGTACAGACTAAAGCAAGCACTTTTTTAAAAACAATTTTCTGCAAGTTCCCTTATCTCAAGAAATACTGAGACACATACATCATAGAATGAAATACACTAGGATGAAAGTTCTAGTGTGCCCCAGCACTTATGGTTATCTCCACACAGAGTGGAAACTCAATATTATACAGTCCTATATTGATGGATGTGGGCTATCTACATGCACCAACCCTTTCTGGACCTGCAGGAGCCTTCTAGATGTAAGCTATTCCTTTCTTGCCACTATTCAATCCAGTCTCTATATAGACAATGTGGGTAATTTAAAAAGAGAAAAAACAAACAAACAAAAAAACATGAGTCAGAGGTTACTTCCCTGCCTAAAATCCTCCAAAAGCACCTCAAATAAAATCTGTACTCCTTACAATGGAAGGCATGATCTGAGCTCAGCCAACCTCGGCAGACTCATGTTAAGCACCAACCTGATAACCTCACTACATCCTAAACATCATGTCTTACCCATATACACCCAACTTTCACATCCTTGAAAGAGCCAGGCTTTAACTACCTCAACTCTTTGCAAGGGCACTTTTGTGTTTAGAATTTACTTGTCTTTCAAAATTCTCCTTTTCTTTCCTGCTACCTGGATAATTCTAATTTATCTTTCAGGGTTTAGCCTCAATGTTACTTTTTTAAGGGAGACCTTCTGAAACTTCCCCTCAATACCTCTTAGCAAAGGTAGCCTCCCCATCTCTCTTTATAATATGTTACAATTGTAACTTATCATTTGCACAATTATTTGTGTAGTATTCACTTTAGAAAAACATATATTCCATAAGATTATCACCTATCTGTCCTGGAAATTGTTCCTTCTCCAGTTCCTTATAAAGTAAGTACACTATATGTTTTAAGACTTTGGTAACACTGTGGCGAATGAATAAATATACCAATGATGTCCTGGGGGAGAAAAAGGTAAAACTGTGCAAAATGTAACAGGCCTTTCAGATATACATGAAATTGGGTACATAAATTGTGAAATACAAGTCAAGGGCCTGTTTGCTTTCTGACATGGGGTAATGAGAAATCCTTCAACAAGATGGAGAATAAAAACAGAAAACTCTAGGCATTACCTGGGAGAGAGCCCCTCTGCTATGCACCAGGCCATCTGTGTGCCCTTAATCATACCTGGGTCATAGCATGTCACCGTGAATATTTGAAGGAACTCAAGGCAGGCTGATGCCTGTGTGAGTACTATTTTCTTTTTAACAGCAAGCATGGGGGAAGGTTTATTGACAGGCAGTCCTTCTAAGTCCCTGAGAACTGAAGAGACAGTTTCAGGCAGGATTTTCAGATTGCATTTCTTATTTCTGACTTCCTCACTCATCTGAAACCCAGGAGTCCAGGAATGGGAGGAGCTACTGGGTCACAAGAGAGGAAACAGATGAAGGGCCGGGGTGTTGGGGATGTGACTGGAGGTCAAGATGACACCTGAATGAGCAGCTAAGAGCCCATTTTAGTATCACAGTAGAAATGCAGCTGGGGCAGTTAAGTCTCCAGGACATCCCTGACCATTCATGTGCCAAGGCCACATCTTCAATCACCTTTTGTTCCTGAACTCCAGATCTATAATATAATGGCTCATTACATGCTTCCTTCTAACAGGTTCTTCATACTCATCAAACCTAAAAGGAAACCAGTCAGCTTCCCCCACCTCCCTTTTTAGTACATGATTTCACTATTTATTCAATTTCTAAGGCCCAAAACCATGGAGTCACAGTGACTCTTGACTCTTCTTTCATTCTACATGGACTCTGTCAACCATTCCTTGTTTGTACAATTCAGCGGCTCCTATGACCCTTTACATCAGCCCACCTCCGCTACCAGGATTATGACAGGCATTATTGCCATTCTGAACTTCTGTCTGGGTAACTGCTACTGCCTCCCATCTGACTTCATTGCCAACCTTTCCACACTGCCATTGGTGTGCTATGGAGCTTACAAAAGTCTCTGCAGAACTACAGTGATAATCCTTTTACTCCCCTCCTTAACACTCTGCAGTGACAACCTGCAACACCTTTTATCTATTAGTAACATAAGCACTTATCATGTAGATTTGTATTTGCTTATTTACTCTTTTCTGCTTCTCCCACTAGACTCTAAGACATGCCAGTAAGGTCTGTGTCTTATACTCCCAGTATTTAGCACAACATCTGGCTCAGTGAATACCAGTTAAAAGGGTGATGCTTGAGGAGATGAAAGGATTTAACAAATGCCTCTTCAAATCTGGGCACATTAAAGAGGATAAAGGTGTTCTTTGGAAGATTAGGCAACCCAAGAAGGAAACTAGAAAAGAATATTCTGCGGAAGCAGAGAAGAATTTCAATGAATGGAAACATCAGTGAAGGGGAGAGAGTAATGAACGGGACAGAAAGGACACTATGTACATGGTAGCCTCCCATGAATTAACCAAGTTTTTTTCAGAGGGACAGGAAGAAAGCAGTGGTGATGAACTAAAGAACAGAGAGCAAGGTCTGAGCCCAGGCAGTCATGAATGATAACAGATACCTTCAAACATGGAGAAGACTTTCATTAGCTTCAGGCCACTCCCTGATGAGGATACCACCCTCCCCTATCTCTACCCGCCTTTTTTTTTTGCAGCTAATGGGGCTGTCTGGTACGTTTTTGGAACAAGTACTTGATATACAGCAAATGAGTAAAAGATATGTATCAACTTCAAGTCAGTGAGAGCTAAGGAAAGGTTGTTGACATTAGGAAAGGAGATTTCAAAAAGTTTAGAAAGATCAAAGCCTAAGTGTCACAGCCACAGAACATCCAATAAGTGCCACTAGTTCCAATGTGAGCTTCCAGAAAGCTGAAACCTGAGGACTCAGCTCCTCCTCTCCAACTTTCCCTCCAACTGATGATCACAACTTTGAAAGAGAAACTAGGACAAAGAAGGGAGCAGCTGGTTGCACAGATGGTGTCAGAGCTCAGGACTTAATGCCCAGATTTCAGCTTATATTGCCAGAGGTAGGTCCCTGGAAAGGGAAAACGTGTATCACAGAACACTGAGAAGGAGGCTTCAAGCAGTATCTCACTACTAAAGGGTGTTTTTGAAACTTGAAATTAGGGAGTGACACTATTCAGCACAAACACAAATGAACAAAACTGTAGACCATATGAAAGACATCACGTACCATGAAGAAGGATCAGTGGTGGTGAAAGTTCTTCTCAGCTGACAGGGAAAATCTGGCATAGGTGGTTATGTTTCAGTGCTTCATGAGATACTAGCAGGTACTTTTCAAAGACTAAGTTAAATTTGAGGAAACCTACATATTAGCTCTCACTCTTGGAAACCAGCACACCGCATATTAACATAGTAAGGGTTGTAAGAAAACCCACAAAGAAAGTAATTTACATATGTTTTAGTCATTCATTTATTCTTTTGTTTGTCGTGCTGGGGATTGAACCCAGGTCCTGGCACCTGCTAGGCAAGCATTCTACTACAGAGATACATCTCGGACATGGGTTTAATATAGTTTGTCATGGTTGTTAGGTTACCTTCATACTCATGTGACATCCACCCTACTTAACAATTGTGGGGGACTAATGTTGTAATTGACCAAATTATAAAACCTGGATCTATATTGACATGCAAAATATTGATAACAAAACAAATCAACAATAACAAAAATCACAAAACTAAAAGTCACAAAACAATAACAAAAATCACAAAACTAAAAACATGAGACAATAATAGGTAGAAGCAAACATTGCATCACAGAGATTCTCTGGAGTACAAGAACAGTATAGTGATGTGTTTTGGCAAAAGGAGACAAGTAAATGTAATGATCTCAAGTAGTGCTTCACAGTAAAAAGAGAAATGGAAATTCCTCAAAGTGTGAATGGAATCAACCCAGCAAAAGAGGATGAAAATGGAAGAAAGATATCTGTGGGAACATACTTCAATGTATCAGAAAGGTAGGATATGATGGTAACAAGTGATATGATTTCCTGGAAAATCCTTTCAATAGAATCAGAAAATATGAAAAACTTATGCCTTGCTTTGCTGGTAATTTTAATCTTTCAGTAAACTGAAGAAGCAATGAGGAATGGAATTTAGTGTCAGTTTAATTTTAACAAATATGGGAAGAGTGCTTGGTCACTTAGAAATATCAGAAACTTTGGAAGAAATCCAAGTGCTCATAAAATCCAGCCTCTCCATAATCCTGTCAGAGATATTTTAGAGAGGATTTCTTGGAAGGAATGTTACAGTAAATAATTTTTAAGGCCCTTTTGAAACATTAAAGACTGACTCTAACACTCAACAGCTACACTGAAGAACTCCAGAGGTATGCAGGACTAACACTGAGCAAAAAGTTGCTTTCCACAGCTGATGGTTACGTGAAAAGGAGACAAACAGTAGCACACGTCGGGTAAGGCACCAAGAACAGAAGATGCCTGATATAAATTTAGAGAACTGTAAGAACTGAAACTATGTGGTGCTAGCACAAAAACAGATCAGCTGTGCAGAACAGATACTTATAAATAGGCAAAAATATACATAATTAAAATTTTTCATGCATCTACTGGTAACAGATAGTAGATGCATGAAAATCAGAAATCTATACGACCTCCAGAGTAGGCATCTATTTTGTATTTATAGTTGGAAGGGAGCTATGCTCACATTATACCACTAATACCACATTGTATTTATAATTGGAATAATGAACACATAAAGGAAATTAAACCAAAAATACTTCAAATAAGAATCATCACAGAGGCAAAAATAGACTAGATAGATATTTTTATGAAATCAGACATTACAGGATTAAAAAAAGCAAACAAATTACAGGATAAAAATCAGTAACAACCAAGTATAAGTCGTTTTAAAAATTGCCAACCAATAGACTATGAGAATAACCTATTTACAAAAAAGAAATACAAGTAGAAAATGAAGGGGAAGAAAGGAGTAAACAAGATGTGCTAGTCAGCTTTATGTTGCTGTGACAAAATATCTAAGAAAATCAATTTAAAGGAGGAAAGGTTTATTTTGGCTCATGGTTCTACTCTGAGCCTCTGATGAGGCAGAAGGCCTCGGTGAGGGTGTGTGATAGAGCAAAGGTTCTGACTGCAGGGAGGCTGGGAGGCACAGAAAAAGGGCGGGCCAAGGTGTCAACATCAAGGACAGGACCCCAGTGACCTAACTCTGTCCCACTGGGCCTCATCTCCTAAAGGTTCTCCCCACTTCCCAAAAGCGTCCCAGGCTGATAACAAAGTCGTTTGCCCATGGCTTTTGGGAATGTTTCAGTGTTTTCATGATTTGGATCTTGAGAGAATTCAAGATAAAAAATAGGATAGAGACTTTGCATATCAAAATAGTAAATATTAAGTACATATGTAAATTTGTAAATTAATTGCCTGATACATACTAAATAAAAAACACTTATATTTTGACCTACTAGTTCTACATGTGGAAATCTCCAAAGAAAATAATTCTCAACTACTGAAAAATCTTGTGCTTAAAAATGTTAACTGTAACATCATTGGTTTAAAAAAAAGAGGAAGAAGGGGCTAATATTCACTGAATGCTTATATACAGGTACAAGTTGTTTTGTAAATTATAATATTTAAGTCTCACAGCAGTTCCATAAAATAGATATGATCAGTGTGTTACATAATAATTATTTTGCAAAGGAGTAAACCTGTTTTACAAGATTTTTAAATTCTCTAAAAATCTTGGCTAGTAAAAGTGAAAAGTTAAGAACAACATAAATGTAAAGATTTAGAATATTTAAGTAAGCTAGGGATCATTTATCTGATAGGTTATTTAAAAATGTTAATATAAAATGGGGAAATAGTATAAGTGTTAGCAAAACTGCATATTGGGAAATTTAATATTTGGAAAGATTGAAACATAAGCATAGAAAAAAGACTGGAAGAAATGTATGAACGCTAACCCAACCCAGCAGGACAGACTTGGACCTGAGGTTGGGCCAACAAACACAGTTGGCCTTGGAAACAAAGCCAACTGCAGTGACACTGTCAGGCTGTGGAAACAAGGAAGAGAAAGACCCTGAGTGGCCTCAAATCAGTGGAAGCAGTTTGTCTAACACAGGAGATAGAGAATGTAATTCAGGGCAGATACGGTAAATCTTCTATAATGAGTAGGGCTGTAATTCTTTTCATGGTAAGTTGCTGGGAAAATCATAAATTGGTCATGGTTAAAATGTCAGAAGACTCAAAATCATAAGAAAAAATAATGAATTATTGAGGTTTTAGCCCAGTCTAGAAGTTGCACAAAATTTTCTGAGAGAAGTAGAAGGTAAAAGCAAAAGTAAAGTTATTTTTAGTACAAAAATGGTTTATTTAAGCATCTGGGAAAATTTGGATGGAAAAATAAAAATGCTTACTTCTGAGTTATCAGAAAGAAGCAGTTGTCTAGATCAGCTTTGGACGGACTAGTAGTAGAGCTAAAGTAGCATTTACAAGGCTCGGGGTTCAATCCCTAGCACCACCAAAAACAAACAAAAGAAAATATATCAACTTTTGAGGAAAATGGCCTGGGTAAGCACATGTCTAACTCAGCAAAAATGCCATGTATGTATGTGCACACCCCAGTCATTAATCTAAAACTGAATGAGCTTTATAGCATCTTGAAGAATTCCATTAAACATACTAAGTACAATGTTTGTAATTCAACTTTTATCTTTCCTTTTATTGTCTCCCTTTTTCCTATCTATTCTTAGAGTTTTTTATATTAAAAAAGAAATTGCACATATTTATATATGTATATGTATGTGGAACCACGTATATATTCATATACACATGTATGCATAAGCATTTATAATTTCACACAGCTAATTTAAAATACCTACGGCGATTACTGACAAAAAGAAAAAGAAAAGGGAAAGAGGGTTGAGGGGCAGGTAAGAGTCATCAACTCAGCACAAAATACACGGTTTATGGGAAAAACTTACAACATCACAAAGGCACTCCCTCCACCCTCCCCGAACCCAAAGGCTGAAGTGAATCGTTCTTCAGCTATCACAGCAAGGACTACCACCTCTGCACTGCATGTCCCAAGAGAACAGGGACCAGGCTTTGCCTACTGCCAGAGCCCCTGCACCACAACAGGGCCTCAGTGTTTGCTGAGTGAGTGAAGAGTGAACATGTAAATCCTATTTCTTCCTCCAGATAAAGATCAAGCATCACCTTTTGGAAAACATTTTCCTTTAAAGCCCTGGCGACTGCTCTGAAAACTATCACATTACTAGTCTGTGCCATTACTTAACACCAACTCAACACATTATTTTTTATTTTTTGTTGCTGCTTTTTGTTATTCTTAATTTAGGGAGACATGCTCCTCAAGGACACTTATGTATGTGTATATTTATTCCAAAAGCACCTTTTACAAAGCACATGCAAAATCTTCAATAACACAGATTAAACTGTAAAGCCATTAAAATGACCACTGACTTGGTGATATTTCTAAGCACATTATCTATTGAGTATGGTGTATTTGCTATTTCAAAGTGTGGTAGAAGAAATGTAGAATTTAGAGTCCACTGAGCTGAATTTTCCATTCTGGAAAAGTCACTGAAGCCCTATCTGTAAAATGGGAACATTAACATGAGAAACAGCACAAGCGTGTATCCTGCCTGTTTTAAAGGGAAGATTGCATTCAAATGGAATAAATTATATGAATGAGTTTGGCAAACTGGAATGTGACTACTAGCCATTCTATTTGCTAATCAATGCTGCACTAAGGAGAGAGACTGTGTATAGCAACAGCAGCAAGAGCAGCTGCTTGTGAGAATCGTGGTCAAGCAAAAGAGCGAGGTGAAGAGGAAAAGAATCTCCAGTATGACCTGCCAAACACAGCCCAGTCACAAATCCAAGAGCATGTTTAACACCCGCAGTGCAGAGAGATTACTGGCACCTGTCACCCACACCCACTGGCACTGCTGCAAGCATCTTCGAAACCAGGAAAAAGCTTACCAGACACAAGCTGCTGTCCAGGCAACCCCACGGGAACCATGCCCAAGTTGTTCATGGCTGTGGCCCAGGCTGTGGGATCTGTCACGGACATGTTGAGCTGGGTTGTGTCTATCGCTATACTCCCCAAACCATCGGCTGCTGTGAGGAAAACAAACTCCATTTAGAGTCCACAGGCAAGGGCTTCGCTTTAAAGAAAAGCATGCTTCTAGTGATATAAGGCTTCATTTAGCACACTTCCAAACCTCACACACAAAAAGCAGTCTAATCTATAGCAACATTTTTCTCCAGACATAACATAAAGTGTGACCGAGTATCTTCTGGGAGGAAACTTAATGACATGTAGTTTGCATTCTATACAGCATGCCATTAAGGAGGTACCCCTAGAAAAAAGTGAAGATTGCTTTCTTCTCTCAGGGAAACAACAGTGGTTAAGCAACAAGGTCGAGAGGCAAAGCAGCAATACTCTCCCGGTAAATCAAGTAACTGGCTTAGCAGAGTAAGTGTAAATAAATGTGTCTGTTTCTAAGTATAGCTCTGGACCAGGCACTCCTTCTAGCTGTCCAATAGGAAAACAGCTGTCAAGGAGTAGCACCGGTCCTAATTAAAATTTTTAAGTGTTTCTTTGTAACATAATCCTTCTGTAATATAATCCTTAACTACATTAAGGATATGCAGGATATGCAACTGTCTACCTAGAGTGACTTTCTAAAGTACTTCTTATAAGCCCTGACAATCAATCAATACTTAACAATAATAACAGACAACTAAAAATAGCAGAATTTCTTAATTTAACTTAATGCTTTTGATTTTCATAGGTTTCATGGCCTGAGGTCTCCTCCTCCCCTGGGCTCTGACTCCTGGTTTTATGCCTGTTTTCATAGCTGAGTGAGCTTCTCCAGTAAGAATTTAAAATGCCCTGTTTACCTGCAGCCATCATCTGTGGAAGCTCCTGGGGACACTGGGTGACACTCTCAACTCCACCTGCATCTACCATTGAGTTATAAGCATCCTGGAGAGCAAGAGCTCGGTGATGGTTGAGTGGAGGGTCCACTTGGAGATCATCAGACTCTGTGAAAGGAGAGAGGAGTATGGTGAGAACCCATAACACTTAACTGAGGGACAACTTTATGGATCAAACTGTTGTATACTCAAACACAAAAATGAACTGTAAAGGACAATTTCCAGTCGGGCACAGAAGGAAAGCTGCTCCCTGTCACTCCCTCAGTGACTGCCCTGTGGCTCAGTTTCTCTGAGAGCTGGGAGATGTGGGGGTCAACTTGTTAAGGCACCTGACGCCAGGCAGGCTCAGGAAGAAGTACTGCCAGTGCATCAGGGCTGGGCTCCGAATGAGCAGCCTCCACAGGGGCTTATCAGCCCCGCGCAGCCTCTGCCACGCGCTGCACCTCAATGCAGAGGGCAGATGCGGGGCGTAATGTGATTTTTTGTAAGTTAAAAAAATTAATTGATGTTTTTATTTTGGAAGACTGTCATCTGTGAAATGTATTCAGAGAGGAAAAATAGTTGGGAGGTAAAAGAATAAAGCAAGAACCCTTCTGTGAGGCTGGAAAAGGAGGGACCTAAATTATAATAGCTAGGAAAGGCAGGAGGGGAAAATAGCATGCTTTCTGTACAAGAAACCTGGAGGCTATTGGAGGAGCAAAGGGAAAACATTCATTTTTTTAACTCTGTGGAAAAGTACATTTAAATGCTCGAATATGTTTGGCTTGAATTTTTCTTTAGGAAAAAAATACATATACATATTTTATTCTGAGATATAAAATATATATGTATATTTGAAATACATATATATATTTTATTACACTCATATAGACTTTTTCTAATAAATATAATAATGAAACATTATTATAGTTACAAAGGGGCCCTCTCTATCATATTATATATGCTCTTCTGCCTTCTCTTAATCCTTAAAAATGCAAAAACATAGAATATTCAGGTACTTATATTTGAAGCGCATTTTTACTATTTAAGATCTAGATGAATGACCTGATATGTTTGATCTTAATTAGATTTAACATCTGAGTTTAAGTATTTATTTTTATGTGTGTATAAATTTACAAAATTTTCTAAACCACGATTCCACTGATGATAATTTTACAATTAAATATGATAGTTTGTCAGTATATCTAGCATGAAGTTTGAATTTTTTCAGGCTATATTATTTGATCTCTTTGAGTCTTAGGTACAGGAATCAGTAATCCCTTCAGCATTATAATGTCAAAAACAGTTCCTTCCAGTTGAGCAGAAGTTTAATTCAAAGAGAAGCTCAGTTTTCAATATTTCAAGTATAGGCAGATAATGAGCAAGTGGATTCTATGATCTCAACAAAACTCCAGCCTTTAGCAAGAGGGGAATGTGAATAATGGGAATTTTTCTCCCAATTATGTATCATTCAGTAGTGAATGATCCCAATTTTGAGAGTAAACTATAATCAGAACATACGTTTTATACCTTGCCATTAAATTGTACGCTCTAAATTAGTTCAAACAGTGGTTATCTGTTGTTCATCAATCATCATAGACAATGGGAACCATCAGACAAAGAGAATCTTGCCATATAAAATAAATTTAACAGCATAAAAAATACAAAGCTAGTATGTCTGCTCTGTAGCTGTCTGCTCACCAGTAATGCTTCTATGATGAAACCTCAAAGCACTTTCTTTCTCTACTGCCAAACATTTCAGGACACCAAGGTAGAGCCAGGTTAGAATGTGCTCATTCTTTTCTCAAATGGCCGTGGTCTTGGATCATTGCAAGGTCACTATTGGTCTTACTTATCTGCACAAATGAAGTGTAGTTGGCTAGTTTCCTTCTAGCTCAGATTCTCCCCCAAATGAACATTAATCATACTTTTTTTTTTCTGTCTAATGAGTCTGCAGTTCTTGAATGCTATATCTGAAAACCTAACTTTACTTTGTTGGCTTTGTGACTTATGTCTCGTTGGTCAGGTTTCACCTTGAATTTTTGCTGCAATGTTTTAAAGACTAGCATTAGCTTGTCTGGGTCTATTCCTGTGACAGGTTTCACCTTAGTGATTATTGTCGTATAAAGGAACATCAAGTGTCCTGGAGGCCCATAGCTTCTAGAAACATATTTCATGGTCATCTTAACAAAATGCTGCTACTTCATTGAAAAAAGCTTTTCTCTGTTAGCAAGATGTGGTTTGTAAACCTAGGCTTATTCCCTAATCAAACTCAGTGACATTCAATTTATCACATCACTTCAATCTCCCAATCTAGTGGTTTTAATGACATACAACTTCATACAGCTACAAGGTACCCAGAATGGTGACTCTAAAGTAAGTTCTGTCACATCTTAGTCACTTTCAATGGTCTCAAGGCTGCCATAATATTGTTCATAAAATTTAAACTGATTTGATCACATTCTTGAAAGAAAAAGTAATACCTGTAATTAATTACTACCTGGTAATTTATGAATAGCTGCAAGAGCTATTTTTGTATTCTACTAACATCTATTATTTCTATTGAATGTCTGTCTCTTTAAAAGATTCAAAACCATAATGTCTAATTTATCATTCAAATAAATTTATCTACCTTAGTGTTCTTATTTTTGAACTACAGAAAAGATTAATATTCTTAATGATGTTTATTTATGCAGAGATGTGGGGAGTTAAAAATTATAGCTAATAAACCACTTTGAATATAGTAGGTGATAATTATAATTATTTTATTTGGAAGTGTAGTGTCTCCACTAAGGTACCCTGGGATCTTTGTGTTCTGGTAGGTAATTATGTTATTAATTATAAAACAGTGAATAACACTTGATATTTCTAAAAGTAAGTGTTGCCCTAGTTTTCTGTCGCATACCTAAATTGTAGCAGAACATTTCATTTTTCACAATTCTTTTTATAACAGAACACAACATCACTTAAAAGTTGTATGAATTTCTTTCTCTATAGGGTCTTTTTTATTTCTAAGTAACTATAAAAATTTTAAAGCAATTTTTGATTAATCAGGATATTGACAGTTTCTATTTACTGGTTTTTCTGAGGTATGATCATCATAAAACAATCAGATGTACAAAGTGCCAAGGGTAATTGTATAGCTTAGTTCAGGGCTTCATGGACATGGAATCTGCTCTTCATTAAAATATACTTAAGCATAAAATCTCATGCCCAACTTCATAACTATTAAACAAGATATGCTGGTGTTCAATAGTTCATTAGGCTATATAAATGGAACAAATAATTTTTGAAACTCATCAATCCTATGAAAATACTTTTCGGCCTAAAGAGGAAGGGGCACAGGCTGCTCCCTTAATGATACAACCTCTCCTTACAATTTTGAACTTTTACAAGTACCAAGAATACACATATATTGAGGAAAAAATCCACCTCTAGATGTGCATGAAACATAGATTCTCACTGAAAGGGGTAGAGATAGACTAGGTAATGAAAATTTTTTTTATGAAAAAAACATTTTGTTTGATCTAATTTCTTAGGCCCATGCTTATTTCAACAAAATATTTACAATTAGAGAAGCTGATTTATTAATGTCTTCTAAAGAGGTGATTCCAAAGAAAGCTTATTTTATGTGATATCTGAAACATTATTATTTTATAGAAACTCCTCATTAGCATTACCATGGTTTATAGTAGAAAGAAAAAATGTCTTTCCATCCAAAAGTCTATTACTAAAAAAATACCTAACTTTGGTATTATGTAATCTATAGAATACCTTGGAGGTTATGGAAACATTCTGTAGATTAAAACAATAGAAAATATTATCAAATAGATGTTGCTTATGTATTAATGCCATGATTTTTAAGCAACTATGTATGAATAATAAGGGAAAGATTTATGTTTCCTATGATGGTAAACTAAGTTTCTACAATCTTTCCAATTAGAAAAGCTTAATTTCATGTTTTTCATTTGTTTAAAATTCTATTATCTCTTCATGAACAAAATGACACTGAGAGGCTCTAGTCACCACAGAGTGTGACTAAACGGGATTCTAGGGAGAAAGGGACCTTCTAGCTACAGGGTGTTAGGAAGAGAATGGAATCTACAAGTTTGGAAACAGAATAAAATGGTTCTGGAAAATGTGGTAAAAGAGAACACAAAAGTTGAATGCTTTGATGGCAACAGAAAAGAGATTGTTGTGGTCACCCTTGGTAAAGGGAGTCTATGGTGAAGATAAACAACTAGAGCAGAATTTCACACAGTTCATTGAAGTATACAATGAGAGTCTTCCCTGTCTCCTCAGAAGAAATGTCAGCAATGTCTAAATTGCTCCCTAATTCTTCGAAATATTTTCTTAGTTACTTCCTATATGATAAAGTGTAATAAAGTTTTCAAGTCTATTAAATATATAACGTGTAGATTAATTAATAATGACCACTGCCTGCTGATTGGAAAGAAATAATAATATTTAGGTTTTGAAGAAGATATCTAGATTAGGTATGTATGAAGAATTTCTTATCAGAGCACTGTACAGTAGGAACAGTCTATTAAATAAAGCCAACAAACACCTTCTTAGTGATGGAAAGAAAAGCCACCTCTTGGAAATGATACAGACAGAGAGGACATGGCTGGGCAGAGATGAAGTAGGGGGTGAAACTTGTAGAAAATTTTGTCAAATCCATGAAAGCAGAAGGTGTTGTATAATAGCTAACCTCTTATCCATGTACTTAGAGAAACACTGTACTCTTCTTAAAAGTCACTAATTGACACACATTCACATCACAATTTGTGGAGGAGAGATGGTGGATCTAGGCTCTTTTTTCAATTTTCCCTGTGAGGAGAGAAGACAAAAGAGATATGTCTCCTTCTTCATGCTCTCACAGCACTCTGAGTCAGGCACTCATTTACAAACTCCCTTACAAACTCTAAGCACAGGACGAAGGAAACTCATCGTCTTTGCATAATAACATTCAGCTAGCAAGCTCAGTACATGAAAAATGGCAGGTGTCCTCTTTCCATATATAATTAGAATATTTATACATTTATAAAATTATTTCAACTTGTATATAAATATTACATATCAATATGTTTTTCAAATTAATTTATGCATGGAAGAATGGAGGTAAAGTAACAGTCAAGAAATAAGGAAAGGAAGAAATAAAAGGAGAGCAGTAAGATAAAAGTTCAGCTCCAAGATTCAACCCTCAAGCTTGGAGGTTTGAAACTTAACACAAAGGGGAATATATCTTTGGAAACTAGAATGTAGGTAATTTTAAAGTGTCAAAGAAAAAGAATTTTTTAAAAGTCTGTCACTGATTATAAGATAAGCTCTTGGTGCACTTAACAAGTCATCTGCTAAGATTTAAGATTCCACACTTCCTTGGTAACCACGGCAGGGTCACAAGCAGGTTACAGAGATGGTCTCCTTTTGTGAGATTTCTTGCAGCTGCTCTTTAAATGAGCCAAAACCTATAAATAACTGCATCACCAGACCCATTAAGCAGTACATTAATGTGACAAAAGCATATACATACAATACTAAAGAAGTAAAATCCTTGGAAGAAAGGAAAAGTTTCAATTTAGCATGAACCACAGAGAATGAAAAGCACATCTGGCCATTTTTCAAACATACAATTTCATTATGGGCTTGTGATTACTGTGTATCTTCAATTTTTCTATTTTGTATAACGGTCAATTTTAAACTATAAATTATCTTCCCTTTAACTTACTGATTGGATAAACTTTTATCAATGATATACTGAGATGCAGAGAGAGACAGACAGGCAGACAGACAGAAGGCAAAGAGGAGAGATGACACAGACAAGGGAGAGGAAGAAGAGCAGAGAGGAAGACAGTAGAAAAGGAATCAGGCAAAATAACCAAGAGAAAAGTCAGTAATTTTTTGAAACAAGGAAAATGTATATGACATTGCATAGGTAAGTATAGAAAAGTGACAGAGCTCAGTTTCTTTTTCTCAGGAAATCGGTGCTTTTGCAAAAGGGTATAATTTGTATTTCTAGATTTAACAAAATAATAAAAGTACAATCTTCAGACAAAAGGATAAAAGATCTCTCCTTCCATTAAAAATTGAAAGGCAAAAAGTGGGAGGGGGGCTGGTGCTACTATGTCTTTGTAGTAAGTTTTGTCTTTGTTTGGGCCAGTTTTCAAATCTAGGTGCTTTCACATTCATATCATTTCTGAATTTCTAGAAAGGGCAATAATTTCTATTACACTTTGAACACTGTTTATGGAGAATTTTGTAATGGTTTGTCTTACTCCCCTCGTTAATGGATTTCAATCAATCACATAAACCACCTGTTATGCTAAGTTGTTTTCCACCTTATAAAATACACCTATAATTCATTCTGCTGGTGAGTGAATTATTAAAGGAAGCAACATGGCCAGAAAACCTAATCCTTGATCCACTGGTACTAGAAGGGCTTGAAGTAAGGCTTTTTTGCAAGCCTCTGGGATTCAGGACATACTCAAGTTCACAGATCATCAAGGTTTGCAGAATTGGATGAAACCATTACAAAATTCCAACTTTCCTGGATGGAGATGTCTCCAAAAAGGTTTCTCATAGGTGCTTCAGCTGATTGCTGATGGGTGTGGCAACCCACTGTTTCAAGCAGTCATTAAATTCACAAGTTCTTTCACTGAGACCATCTGGAGAAAAGACCTAAATCTGAATTCAGTCTTCAAGTCCTACTTTCACAGTGATGTGTGGCCTTGGAAAAGCAACTCTCCTATCCCTGGGTGAGGGTTAGAGAGGCTCAGTTACCATCTAAGTAAGCTATAGCCACATTTATAACACTTAAAAATTTTCTAAAAAAGAAAGTTAGTGAGGACACAGAGAACTATCTCCCTCCACTGCTAAATCCTGAGATTGCATTCTCTGTTCTTTCTCTATTCGCATTCATAAAGTTCTACATGGACAAAGTACTAAACAGAATTTTGAAATCAAATAAAAGCTTCACCTGACAAACTATCAACTGCTGAGAAAAAGAAAAGAGGAAAGAGCCCTTTTAAGATAGAGGGTGCAAGACTTCAGGTGAGTTCCAGGCTTCACAGAGGTAAATTCTTTAAATCATAAACACAGCTGGAAACCAAAGAATAATAACTTTATGCATACACAGTAAAAAACAAATGGTAGTTAAATTCTGGTCCTTTTGGATACTATACAGAAAGCAATTTCTGAAAACATTATTAACTTTTTATATAAAGGAAAACAGACAATATTGTTATTCTACAATTTGTGCTGTTTTGTGCTCAATTTTTTTTCATTATGTACTCATTTATGCCCTGACCCAACAATGGGAAACATTAAGCTACAAAGTAAAACATTTTAATTGTTGTGGGTAAATAACTGACCCTTGAATAGTTGCAGACTCTGGTAATGAGTTATCTATTTTCCTAAAAGCACAGTGCAGTGCCTTGGAAATCTCCCTGTAATAAAATCCAGATCTGACCAGACCAGCCTGAACCAGCAGCTCATCCTGTTTAATGTTTCTCCCAGTAGAGTACAAAGAATGTGTTAGTTACTATTTAAACTACTCTGTTCTTAATGATGGCATTGCAATTCAATGAATAAAGCATCAGCCCTATAGCAAAGCTGCCTGGCAGGACTCAGACTGCGGAATCCTTCCATCTCCAATGTGTTGCTGTGGGCCAAAGACCTTGCTTTTTCTTTCTCTAAATGACCACCTAAAGTCCTTGTTCTGCTCTGTAACCAGGGAGCAAGAACAGTTGAGATGTTCCTTTTCACCTCTCTGAGTCTAACAAGTGGTGTAGTTACCTCCTGAAGGTGACATAAATGGCTGCATGGGATAGAGAGGGCTCCTGGGGCACAAAAGCGTGAGAACATTAGTCTACAGCCCAACATTCAAATGGAAGTTTCTAGCCCGGCAGGGAGCATCCTGAAGAATTAGGTCAAGCCTCTGGTGTTATGGATTCAAGTGGCTAGGACAGAAAGGCTTGCATGATCCGAAGGCCTGCAGTTTTCTTACACTGGAAGAAGACTGAATGACACAGAAAGGTGGTTTTACAGTCCAAGAGAATATGTGTATCAGGAGACTAAAGAGCAATCACCCGAATTCTTTCTTGGAGAAGATGCTCTAACTGCTTTATGTGGCCAAGGATCGTCAGAAGTAAGGGTAGTGACACATGGTGATCATCATAGAGGTCTTTATAGGGAGTAAATGCTAATAGAAATGCTAATCCTGTCTAGCACCAAAGACAGGATTGAAGGTCACTATCAATCCCTCTGATACAGCTTCCACTTATTCCTTAGTCCCTCTCCATCTTGGTCCCAGGTTTCTATAAATATCTGCAAATGTACTACCTCCTAACCCTACTATAACCCATTAACACTCCTATTCCAAGTGTCAAGAGGAGGCGATATGTGACTCTTAAGAATGCCACTTAGAAATCCTTTTGCATAAGGGAATGACATTTTTGAGGATTAAGCTCCTTGAATACAATCTCTTTCCCTACTGTGTTAGGGCTAAAGGACCTATGTGCTACTGAAAAGTAGCCCATTTCTCTAACTGTGGCTGTATTATCAGTTAGGAAAGTGCTCAGCCTAATGAAGTTCGAAGACCTGAAAATGCTTTGTGCTAACGTACAATGAAAAGTGCACTATCTAAAATAATTTTTTAAGTATCTATGAATTTTGTATTATAACAATTCCAGGCTTAGCATTCAGATAAATATCATTATAGCTGAAAATCACTTGTAAGTAGGCTTTCTCACTGTGCAGAAATTTCAGAGTATGCACAATCATGAGGAAATCAGAGCTGGCTTCAGATGAAAAGGAGAAACTTATAGGCAAATTATTGTAAAATCAAAGTGATAAAAATCATATCTAAAATTCCCATGGACAAAATTATACTGTCAGCTGTGAATGCATTTCATATGCTTGACATGATACAAAGAGAAGCCTCCAACAGTAAGCTGCCACTGCCAACATGAGTCTTAGTGCACTCTGTCTTTATTTGGCCCACTACATGTGAGATAAAGTTTTCTTTCATTCACTACACTCAGTTCAAGGTCAAATGCCATCCCTAGTCATTCATTCACAAATTATTTCAATATACTAGTGGATGGCAAGAGGAAGAGCAAGCAAACATTGAATTTAAAAAACAAAGATATGAAGAAAAACATCTGGCCCATGAACTGAATACAATTTCATATTTGCTTAGAGTAATAATATTTATTTATGGTTTTATTATTTATAAAGAAGAAATTATGCTGAATGTGCTTTGTGGGAATTACAGAATATTGCTACTGCTACCCTAGTTTATTATTTTCAGAGCTACATGGCTTAATCCTAACCTAAACAAATATTTTAGAATTCCCACTAGCATTATCACTTCTCTTCCTTTCTAGTCTTAATGAAAAAGATTTGCTCTTCAAGTCCTCTGATTTTCTTATTCTGGAGTAATTCTAAATATTATGGTTTATTATAACTTTTATTATAAAACAATGTCTAGAAATAACCAGCAGCTATTGGTGGTTAAGCATATATGGGTAAAGTGGTGGCATTTGAGAATTGCAATAGTTGTCAATTCCAAATATTCACCAGCATTAATTATTATGGCAATTAGGATAATGATTTTATTATTTTTACCAATGAAGTAGATATATGTTTCTGTACTTGTTCAACATATCAAACTGATACAGTCTCTACAATAGACTCTCACTAGTTGGTAAAACTAAAGTAAACATAAAAGTAATACACATAATTAAACTGAAACAAAATACTCCATTATTTCTAGACTTCCTATAGTACAATCTCTTAACAAGAATCCCCATACCAAGAGGGGTCACCATCTTCATTCAACCTACCCTGACCCAACCACCCTAGCTTTTTGCCTCTACTCTTAACTATACCGTTTCTTGTATCTTTTCTCTGGTGTAAACCTCGGCACAGAAATATGACATGATTACATTCAATCTGTGAATAGCCCATCATATATGTTAGCAAGATAGAAACTAATAGTTGTATAAGGAAATTTTCATTTAAATTAATATATGTAATGAGTTGAAGCAAAGCAAAAGTCAAGAAACTAAAAATGGAATGACATTGCCTTGCCTTTCTGGGCTTCACTGGCTCTAAAGACAGAGAAGCCTGGGGTAAAAGGTTAGTTCAATCCTCCTGAGGATGCATCCACTCAACAGATCTTTATTAAATGCTTACTGTGAATAGATCCTTGTGCTGAGTCCTAAGAATATAATGGTGAACAACACACAGACCTTGTCCTTAAGGAATTTGCAGCAGAGAAACAAAATATTGCAAAGCATTAGTAGACTTGAATTTGCTATAGTGTGGCAAATTACTTTTAGGAGTCTGCCTATTGCAAAAAAAAATCTAGATTCTGAATAAAACCACTTATTTATGCATTGTTGGGCTTGTAGAGAAAATACTCTAAGATGTACTTTCCTCCCTTCTCCCCCCTCAAAAAAAAAAGTAGCCTGAAACCAGAAAGATGAGCCATGAGCAGTAAGCAAAATGAAGACAGAGCTGCTTACAGGAAAAGAATGCTACCATCAATAATGTGCCAGGACATATCTCACCGAGGTAGACAGAGCCACAGTATGAAGGAATCAGAAACTGTAGCTTTTTTGTATCTGTATATGGCCCTTTCCCCAGCCAGACTTCCTGAACCCTCCTCTTTAATCATACAACTAGCCAAGAGAAAGAACCTGAGTGAAGCAGCAGAAGTCACTGACAGAAACAATTCAAGACCTGTGTTTTATCAAGAAGCACATTTTTCTTAAGGTCAGGGTAATATTTGTGCATTTAGAGAAAAAGGGAGGGAACAAACACATAAAGTGACTGGTTAGGCTTGACCTGTGGCCCAAATTGGGCATAAATTTGCCAAATATATATATTGAGAGTAAACTGGTACTCTGAGCTGAGACCTTGGTATGAAGAATGTGTAAGCATTCCCATCAAGGACTGTCCAGAACTGTTGCTCTGTCCTGAGGGCAGAGTCAAACTACCATTCCTTTTCCTTACCTCATCACCATTTGTCAAAACCCATTTCCATCCTACGTGGCTTTTTTCCTTGTTTTTAAAAAATTTTATTAGTATGTATTTGCAGTACACAATGATTGCATTCATCATGTGGGTATATGATGATTATTTTTCCATCCTATTTGTATCTCTAACACAATCTACCTTGTTACGCTGGCAGCCAGCTACATGCCAGAGACCTGGAATTCAGTTCTCCTTTTAATCAGTACAGTGAACAGGAGCTACAGAAGCAAGGAAAGGGAAGCTAGTGTGAGTTATTGTGTGACAAGCTTAAGTTAAAATCCCACTCTATGATTGTTAGAATCATTACCTATTGTGGTAGCTACTTTTTCATTCCTAGTAAAGATAAACTTAGACCCTGAGAGCTACCTTGGGACCTCAGTCTCTCTGTCTCACCTGGGACATGTAAAAGTAGTTTGGTAGCATGATTTGCATACCAGAGGTGGACTCCTGTCACAGGTTCCCTGTGGGTCAGTCTCCCAAGCTTTTCCACTTCCCACTTTCAATCCTCATCTCACAAGTCATTGGAGGGGCTAACATATTATGCCTTTTGGAGAAACTGAAAGAGATGAAACATCACTAGTGAAACTTTCAGACATTTGGACAGTTAAAAATCTAGATCCTTTTAGGTGGATCCTTACAGATGAATCTCTCTATCATGGCAGCAGCACAATCCTACTGAAGGCAACTTCCAGAGCATGTTTTCATAGCAGCTGCTATCCCTGGAATTCACACGCCAGTCTTTCTGGTTTTTTACTTGCTTGATTTTGTTTTACCAGTATGATACTTCCATTCATTTTTGGTACACATGAAAACAGAATAATGAATTATTGTTTAAGCCTTTATGTGGCGGGGCACTGGCAGAAGAATCAGCAATTTAGTTTATAAACTTCTGTAGTCCAGAAGATCACACAAAAGGAAAGACTTGGAGTGTATCCTTGAAGTCTTAATCCAGCACAAGGAATTCAGAGCAAAGGCCAGGGACCTTTTGGATATGTCATCTGCTGTTAGATGGCATGCTTGAGAACCAAGAGATAAGCAGGATATGTAAAGTAACAAATTAAAGAAAAAATGTGAATTAATACCAAAAATGTGATGCAGAATAAAATGGAGGTCATAACTGTATTCTTTTAATGAGTTGTACAGAGGTGAAGTTGTTTCTGAATTTTCAAGCTCCATAATGAACTAAATTGCAAAAATTAGTTTATATGAGAAAAAATGTGACTTTTGCTATATATTAATACAGTAGTCACTGTAAACTTATATAAGAAATTCAGAAGAGTATATATGTATCCTCCAGGCCAGGTGATCACCGTTTATTATATACTGTTACACAGACATACCTATTATGTTACGCTATCCACTAGTTTTCTCAGTTATGCTATCCACCAGTTTTCTCACAGTCATATGTAGCTTAAAGACAGGGATATGTAGCTTATATCTCATATATCTCATGTGGCAAAGGAGAACTGAATTCCATGTGGAATTCACAGTCATATGTAGTTTAAAGACAAAGATTTACATTCTGAGAAATACATAGCTAAGCAATTTTTATCCTCATATGAACATGAAGGAGCAGACTTCATGAACCTAGATAAAACAGGTCGAGCCCTCAAGGTGGCCTTTTGAAGCAAACAAGAGATGTGGAAAACTTGAGATGTATGAGACTGTTGCCAGCATATATGAAACACTGATTTACAGGAATCTGTTTCTTAGTACACTCCAAGATAACAATTACAGTTAGAGTACTACGTATGGTATCCAACTGCATATGCTCTACTTTTATATGGCTGGCAGTACAAGTTTGTTTACACCAGCATCAATGCAAACACGTGAAAAAGTCTTGTGCTTTGACCTCAGCATGACTATACTATATGCTACACAACGGGAATTTTTAGTTCCAATATAGGTATATGGGACAATCCTTATATGTGTGACACATTGTTGCATGAGGCTGTCTGGGATCATATTTGCATGTTCTCCGTGCAAATCAGTAAAAACATGAAATATAAAAGGGGCTCAACATGGAGCCTAACCAAAGTATTTAACTGCTCGGCACTGCTTGTCTACTTCAGCCAACACCATGCACGGTATTAACAGCGGCACTTCAGTTAGGTCTAATGTATCAGAAAAAGAGCAGGACCAGGACAGAGCAGCAGTAAAGGCCAACAGCTGAGCCTGCTTCCCTTTACCTAAAACAAAACATCTGCTGCTAGTTAATAACACATTTTAAAATGGCTGAGAGGAAGAAGTTAACAGTAATAAGAAGACACAAAGGTTAATGGAAGGCTGTTTACCCCTGTTCCTTTATCTACATATACTGAAATATAACTGGGAAAATTGCAATGTATCTATCCAGCTGCTCTTTCTACTTACATTTATAATTTATTTTCTTTCTTCATTTTGTTTGTTTCTTGTTTTGTTGTTGCTCTTCAGAGAACACCTTTCTACATATAGGTGTTTTAAAATTCTGATCAGAACTGGTAGTGGGAAAAGAGCTGGGGAAATAATGGAGATGCCAGTACTTACGTGACACATTCACAAACCCTATGAATTTTTAATGAAGGAACAATGTCCACAATTAGATTTGAAATGAGGTGTTCTTTGTGGGTGCTCTTATAATAAGTGGAGTGTGGGTAGATTTTACTTTATATTCAGTAAACAATACTGATGCAAAAAACACTACAATTTAATAGAAAATAAAAGCAAATTGTTGGTTGTTCATAGCTCTTTATTTCTTCTGCTAGGTTCAGAGAACCGTGGCAATTTTTAAAATTGTATTCTGTTTTATTTAAATGCCATGTATATGCTAGACAGTTCAATGGCACAGAAAGTCATTTTCAGTCACGATGTAAAGCTGTCCTTTCACACTACAGGGAGAAGTTTTTATTTGATTTGTCTAAAACTGTAAAAACAACTTCTAAGAGTAGACCTTTGGGAAGAAAGATATTGAGCTTTTCACTTGCAAACTAAGGTATCTCAAATGATCATAAAGAATGTAATAGAGGAGAAAATAGAATGGATAATAGCTACTTAATTTGTATTGAGACTAAAGCTTAACTCTCATCTTCAGATGGCTTCACAAGGCTTCAGTGTCCATCATCATAGAAACAGCTTCCCACCAATTTCTGAAGGTCTCTAAAGCTCTTCACAGTTAGGCTCCTGGGCACTTGTATAACCTATTTCCTACAGGTTCCTCCTCTCCTGGAGCCCAGGGTTTGTCACTCTTCCTAAAGCCTGCCAAGGACCTTCGTGATCTTCGCTTGGTGACTGTGCACATGGTTCTCCACATGCTGTAAGATGGTCCACTCCCTTACCTATCTCTGCTGTGGGGAAATGTTCTCCAGTGGAGGAGTTTACTACCTTCTATCTAACATAACAATCTGACATATCATTGTCCTTCTACCTGCTCTGTTTTTGTCCACAGGATTTCTCAATATCTGAGGTTATACAGCACATAGCTATTTCTTTGGTAAGTTAGTATTCCATGAGAGCAGGCTTAAAACACTTTTAAATGTTTTTCTTGCTAGATCTGTATCAGCCAGAGTAGTTCCTGGCACTTAGCATATATACAAACCCTCTCTCCCATATGCATGCAAATTCATTGAATAATAATGGTGAATGTATTTATGCATCCACATATACATACTATGTTGATAATACCATTTTATTTTCTGTATTCCTGATGCTTGACATCTAGGATCTTGTAGGTACTGGAAAGAATGGCTCTCCCAGGGCTGGCCATTCCCAGAGACAGCAAGCAACTGTGTGGAGACCATTCTTTAACCAACCTGGAGCCTACCACCAACCACCTCCTTTACATGACACTCATATACTGAGTCAAGATTCTTCTGCACTAATCACCACAGGCCCTGAATCAAATGGCTAGAGTTATTTCTTTACTCCAGAGCTTACTTAAACTATTTGAACTAGTCCCTCCTAAACACAACTGCTTTCCTGAATAAACCACAGCTTGCTCACTCACTATTCCTAACATTTTCTCTCCCTTGAGACAAAGTGTCACCCATGGTCTGTCTAGCCCATTGGCATAGCATAGTAACTGAGTAACTGTGTCTTTTAAGGTAGTTTCATGATCCACTGGCCTCACAATACATAGGCAATAATATAATAATAATAGCTACATTTTAAAGTCCAAACACATAAAAATGTAAGATAACTCAAGCACTTGAAATTCACTGTATCATCAAGGAAATAAAATATAGTTTCATCAGGAGTAACAATTTCCATGGATTTGGAAGAAATAAAATGACTGACATCTTAAAGATCTGTATATAATTTAACCACCATTTTAACTCCTGTGATTAATTTAGAGATTTTTATGGTTATTATTGTTGACTTCTACTTTGGCCCCCAAGCTTTTTTTTCTTTTTTCCAATTCAGATACCATTAATTGAAGGGAACAACCCTGCTTTTTTCTTTTTGCTAGGAATAAATAACTAACCCTATACTACAAAAATCAATAAATCCTCAGTTTGGAGGATGATTGTCCATGTCAGTTCATAAAGCAAATGTACCTCTGGTGGGGGAACTGATAAAGGTAAGTTCATACATGTCTAAGGGTGGTAAGTATGTAAAAAACTTCGGTACCTTTCACACAGTGATGCTATGAACTTTAATATTGTTCTCACCTGTCTTTTTAAAAACAAACAAACAAATATAAACATATACCCACTTATTGAGTCTTTTTAAATAGACTCAATGTTTTGATGTTACAGATACAGAAATAATAAAACATGATCACAATTTTGTAAATTACATCTAATTTTAAAAGTAATGAGAATATTCTTTCACAACCTGGAACACTTACACTGATATTCAATATATTATAGCACAGCTGCTTTCTTTTTGTTCCAAAAAATATAGTTCACATTGTTCCATGGCCCGCTGAGCAGATGTCTTACTGTTTTCTGTTGGAACACATCTATAGCAGGGCTAAGCTACGGCCTGCTAGGGGTATAGCAGCCGTCAAAAGTGATCCTGGGAAACTGACCTTTAATATACTCTCATAAGTAAGCTCAGAGGAATGTGCTGGGTAGTTACCCATTACTTGTACTTGGAAAGGACAAACGTCCCAGGCCAGAGACTTAGAAGGAGAAAGGGGCCAGAAAGATATAAAGATGGCCACAGGAATGGCCAAGGGATTTTCTAGAATGACCTGGAGGAAGTTTCTACCCAGTGAGTTGCTAACCTTGGTAGTAGAGCCTTCACTAGGATTTGATAGCCCATGCAGCTGTCTTCTTGGAATCATATTCATGCCTCTGGACTTTACAGAGCTGTTGCCAACACAGTCACTCAGGTGACAGCCAAAACATTCTGTGACAGAAATGCTGGACTCTGCCCTAGGTATTAGTAACAATAAGAAGATAGTTTTTAGTGATCATGCACTTTGAAAATATGCTTCCCAGATAAATGCAAGGGTTGAGAATTTACATCAAAGGAGGCACAAGCTCGCCCTTCATCCAGTTTTCCTTTCTGATGTGTGGTACACTCTGCCTCCTGCACCGCAGCCCACAGCTGCCCCTGTGAGTCCCGCTCCTCCTTTACTTCTCTAAGCCTCCCTCCCTCTGTTCAGGCTTACATCAGACCTTCCTCTGACACTTACAAGATCAATTCGTATCCCCCAAATGCCAGAGCTCCCCAAGGGCGGTATGTCAGAAAATTTAAAGTGGATCCAAAAATCATTATTTTAATTTTTAATAGTTATATTTGCTTTGAGCCATGTGGAATTGATGTTGCTGTGTATTTAAAAAATGGTCAAATATTGGCAATTTCATGTAGTTCAACCTAATATATGTTAGAAAAAAATATGTTGAAAGAAAATTCTAGGATTTCGCAGATATTATTGCTTAGAATAAGACTAAAATGGTTAATTTACTGAGTCATATATAAACAAATACATAAATGTTTTGATGTTACAGATACAGAAAAACTCAGGTTTATATTCTGAATGATGGCACAGCTGTATTCTGACCACCACTGTTCTATATGTTTCCATAACATGTCCCACTTTTTTTGGCATATGTGGTTATTTATTTATTTGGATATTTATGTATTTGTGCTTCCTTTTCAACTAGTTTTCCAGACATTTAGAAGGAAAGGGTGATTTCATTTAGTAACCTTTTAGCATAATACCCTGCACACATCATGAAGACTCATAAGAAGGTCTGGTCTGGTCATTGGGTCTGGTCACCATTTATTTTCTGTTGTGGCCATTTCTAAAAGTAGAAATTGCAGGGCCATTTCATGGAATGTGTTGTTTTGGCCAGGAAGCCTACGACCTAGTACAACATGAAATACAAGACTCCCCTGTTGCAGTTGGGAGACCCTGTACCCAAACTCTGCACAGGTGTTAAGAGCTAATATGGTCTGGTAGGCAAAACATAGGCTGGCCATCCGAACACATTCTCTTTGGCAGCAGAATGTGCACTGCCCCCTCCAGTTCAAGGGCCCAAATGACAATGCCACCCACAGGTGAGAAAGAAGAGGTCATGAGAATCCAGTTCCTCTGGTGATAGTCTCTGGCCATCTATCCCCTCTAGTCAGCCACTGACCTTTGCAACCAGCTTTTGGTTCTTTTTAATATCATTCATTAAAAAATGATGTCTTAGCTATTCCAGAAATAGCAGGATATATTACGGCAACTATCCTTAATTTCCTATTAACTTAAACTGAAGCCCTGTATTACTTACACTGTCTTATTAGGACTGATCTTATTTGAATCTGGTTTGTTAGATTGCTGTCTTGTCTTGACTGATTTTATTTGAATCTGTTATGTTTGATAGTATCAAGTCTGACCGTATAGGCAACTACTCTGAAGACAATAAGATTCACTAGGATACCCATTCTGGTTTGACTATTACCTGCTTTTGAAGTCCTATAATGTCTCCAATATTTCGTTTTTTATTGATATTGTTAAGTGCTGTTATGGTCAATTGTACTATGCCTGATGATATAGACAATTCTATTGAAGATAACAAGAGACATCATAGTAACCATTGTAGATCACCTTATGTTGTGGTTTTAATCATGTGCTACATCCATCCTTTTGTTTTGAATGACCCTGTTTTGTTTTCTTTTTCATTTGGTTTTGTTCTTTTCAAAATAGAATAAAATAAATAAAAAATTTAAAAATGATGTCTTGCTTAGAGTTTAAAATGTATAAGTGGTAATTATGACTCATGTGCTTCAAAAAATAATGATACTTACACCATGTATGTATGTTATTTTTGTTTTTAAAAACAAAGTATCCATATAATGTTGGTATTTTGGAAGCTTTTGTCAAGCATTTTTTAAACATGATAGTTAAGAAACAAAATTCTGCCTACTAGTTATTTGCTACACCTACTCATAAAATGTTGGGTCTCCATAATACAGTGGGAGAGGAAGATCAGTCACTTGATGTTGAAGCAGATAATATTAAAGCAAAGCATTTATTGTGAAACTGGGTGTTTAAAGGAGATGAAAGATGCTATTTTTATCTAAGGTATCAGGGAAATACCACAAGCAGCAGAATATGGGCCTAGTCTCAAAGGATGAAGAAAAAACTCAGTGAAAGAGAGCAGGTGGGAAAAGTGGGCAGGCAGCTCAGGCAGGAAAGGGGAACACAATGTGTGGAATCCCCAGAGAGCAGTGGGGGCTCTGAAAGGTCAGAGTTGCCTCTCTATTTTAAATTTCAGTGAAGTTATTCAGATGATATTGGTCTCTGTACGTAATAACAATGGTAGTTTTATTCTTTAAAATATTGCTTTGTGAAAAATTTCAAGGGATTTAAATTCGTGTTTCCTAAGTACAATGTTTTCTACCTAAAGAATCTGGTTTATCAGCTAGAAAACTAAAATGTGCCCCTTTATAAGAGCTTGAAAAGATTAGGGAAGTCTTGACAATATAAACATGCACTTACCAACTCATGAAATGCTAAAACTAGGGTTTACCGTTCAAAGAATAAAAGAGATTATGTTAGGAGAAAGAAAATATAGTATGTTTCTTTACATTATAAAAAAGGAATCTGTAGAATTCACTAACCAAGGGGCTGAAACAATATACAAAATATTATATATTGTGAAAGGGCTTCAAGTCACAGAGAGAAGATTTATAATGCTTTGATTAAACTGGCACACAAATGCCAGAACTCTGTTCATAACCTTTAGTGATAGGGAAAAACTATATAATAGCCTTCACATTAACTAGCTGCAAAAGCAGTCAGTAGTTATGAAGATGACAAGACTCTTAGAGGAGAGTGATGATACAGTCTAGAGTTCCTAATGGTGAGGATAGAGAACATTAACCCTAATTGGGTCTACTCTATTGATGAACAAGAAATATTTTAATTTTTAAGTTTAGAGAAATATAAGTATTATATGTACACTTGAAAGATCTGATCAATATGTCATAAAAATAAAATTTTAATTACATAATTAGATAGTCATGATCCTAGTAAAAGAAAAAGGGATAACACCATAGAAATCAGTCTTCACAAGAACTTCTCTGATGAATTAAGATTCCAAAAGGATTAAATAATAGATGGAAATAAAGATACAGAAGCAAAGGCAACCACAAATGTGTGAGAACATATACCATAGGAGAGGCCTAAATCCAGAAGAAATGGGATCAAATATTTGAAGAAGATGCTAAAGCACATATTTTTAAAATATCATTTTAAAACATATTTTTAAAATATAGGACATATTTTAAATACATATTTTAAAAACATTTTTAAAATATAAAAACATATTTTTAAAATATAGGACACATTTTTAAAATAGCTGAAGAGGAAGAACAAAGAAAAATGGCAGCACATTTGGTGAACACCATTAGCAATAAACAGCAAGGAGGGCAGAATTGTTCAATTCTAATTTTGTGAGTTTTTCCCTGCAAGCAAAATCATCCATTAATTGGGAAGGGTAGCATAAATGTAAGCACAGGATTTTAGCTGGAAGTAGGGGTGGGAGCAATGGGGGGAGGTCATTCTTAGAACAAACCAGGACAAGTCCTAATCTTGGGACCAGTGTAATTTGACACTAGATTAAATGCTTCCCACTTTCTTCTCTCAAAAACCTGACTTTGTAGCAAGTTTATCAAGGTCAATAATTTGATCTTCAGAAATTAGTGCAAGTTTGAAAATGGCATATTATCTCTACTGGAATTCTAAAGAGTTGGTGTCAGCTTTCAGATGACAATGTACTGTCTGGGGATAAAGATAAAGGACAGAGCGATCTATATTATACTATACTATACTATCCAAATAGAAAATATGGACTAGATTAGTTAAGTAATACTTCTAAGAAAGGGATGAGGACCAATAGGTATGAGTTAGAGTGTACTGTTTATTCATCCCGTTTTCCTCTTATTCTATGAATATTTATGACTACTATACAGTACCATTTTAAGTTCTAGGCAAACAATACACTCATTCCAAGGAAAGAACCAGATAGTACACAGGCAGGTGTGCAGATAAGTGGGTAAATTAATTAAAACACAGATTGATAGAAACAACACAGAGGAAGAATCAATTAACTTTGCAAGTGATGATTTTAGATCTTCTTGAAGGATGAATGAAATTTAAAAATTGGTGGTGATGGGGATTACAAATAAATTAAAAGGTGCTTCAGGCATCAGCAACACTATGATGAAAAGCACTTAGGTGTGAAAAGCGTGTAGCACAGTATAGAAAGTGAGTGTTTCTGTTTCGCTGGAGTTTGTTGTGTAAATGGGGAATGATGCTGAAAATATAGGCCACATTAAGAATTTTATTCCATGGCAATGAGGTCTTAATAGAGTATTTTAAATTGAGAATGACAGGATAAAGATTGTAAGTAAGGATGATAATTCTTACAGTGAAGTGCAGGGTGGGTTTTACAGGGCAAAGGCCCACCTTTTTGGAAGAGATTATAGGAGACACTGGAAGTAGATATAGGAAAAGAATAGACTTGAGAGAGGTTCTGGAGCTAGAACAGATGAACTTGGGCAGTGATTGGAACATGGAAGGGAAAGAAAACATACATCCAATGTGATGGTGCAAGAAAGGTAATATTTAACCTGTTCCCAGGTTCCTTGCTCAGGGGACCTGGTGAATAAAAATGAGACATAGTGAAGGCATAAAACAGGTAAAGACTAGTTTATTTCAGGAACAAACATGAGGTTTCTAAAGAGCAATCAAATGCTCTAATACTAAACTTATATAATATTCAAGAGCACATATGTTTCCCAGGTGTCTACTCGCTTCTCTCTAAGCCACAAACCTGGCCTGTGCACCAAGCACACAGAGATTCTCAGCATTTGATGGTCACTGAGACTACTTGGGCAGCTTTTTACAGATACATGTGCCTGGTCTCCACCTGAAGATTTTGCTGAAGTGGATCTCCTGTGAGATCCAAATATTTCTTAAAATAGCTCCAAAGGGAATTCTGATAGGCATCATACTCTTGACAGCCACTGTAGCATGCAGTTAATATATAATTGCTCTATAAATCAATTAGAAAAAAGCAGAGAAGCCTCCTTGAAGTTATTCAAGAAGAAGCTGTTTGAACTTCTTTACTCAACAGTGTAATAGGCAGGAATTTTGCAAGACAGACTTTCTGATCTCCCAATCTTTAGGTCGATGGAGGTGATGTTGCAGCATTCCTGCTTCTTCTTTTCTATTCTTCTTCTTCCTGCACTTCCCCTTCCTCTTTTTCTGCTGTTTTCTCTTCTTCCTGTATCTTCCTCTCTTCCTCCTCTCTCTCCTTCTTTTTGGAACTCAGTACTAAGGATTGAAATCAGGGCCTTCACCTTCCTAGCCACCACCTCACCCCATATACTTGTTTTTGCTTTTTTGAGATACGTTGATAATTATCCAGGCTGGAATTGAACTTGCAATCTTCCCGCTTCAGCTTCCCAGAGTGTTGTAAATTCAGGTATGTGCCACCACTTCCAGGTCTTGTCCTTATATTTTTTATTTTTGATGCCCTTTCTTAGTGCAACTTGTTTTCTAACTTCATAATTTTTGTATTTATTCATTTACTTTTTTCTCAATGTTTATTTCTCCTACTAAACTGAAGGTTTATGCAGGCAGACATTGTTTCTTTTGTTCTGCTATTGTATATTCAGCAAAATATTATCTATTCAGCTAGCTAGCAAAACACAATTGTTTTATGAATAAATTTACTAGATTTTTACAAATAATTTTACAAATTTACAAATTTATAATAATAATTTATAATAATAAATTTAAAAATTTAAGGTCACATTACATCACTTTCAGTATGATTATAGGTCTGTCCAGGAATATGATGGACTCAGAAAATGGGCTCAAAAATAATTTAAAAACATAGCAATAAACAAGACATTTATATATTTTTAACCTCGAAATATTTATGTTATGTAAGACACATCAAAATATCAAATTAAACAATGGACTCATTATTAAAAAATGAAACAGGAATGAGTATTTAACCTAAGAAATATAATTTAACACCTATTTATGTCCCTTGTTTATATCTAAGAAGGCTTAATTGCAGGGCTGACAAGTCTGGGGTTTTCTATCATTTGTATTTAACGACTGAGTCTAATGATTAGGTACAAAACAATTGAATTCATGAAAAAGATGAATTAGCAGAAGATCCAATGGGCAATCTAGTGAGGCAATTAAAAGATGGGAAGAGTGGGGGGGAAATGCTTGTGAGGAAGTGGTTAAGGGACCACATATATTCCTCAAAGTCACGACCTCATAACCCACTCACCACCCACACACAAAAGTGTGCTTTCTTAAACCTCTCAACATGCCTGAAGCCAATCAAGGTGATGATCAAGACCAAACATCACTGGTGACTTCCTTCAAGAGTCAGAAATGTTAAAAAAACACAAAACTCTGTGTTGATTATCAATGTGTTCATAAAAGTACATTGATAAGCACTGGGTAACAGTGCTTACTAAAGTATTTAACTTACTCTCGACTTTCTTTTACTGTCCCAAGATTGAATGTGAGGGGATTTTTCACACAAAATAATTATCAAAATCAGAATTGTAACTTACCTAAAAATTGCCAAGCACTTATTATCTGCTACCACAATCACAGATGCCCTCTCATTTTATTCTCACAAGAAGTGATGATTTTATAGAGCAGAAAGCTAATGTCTAAAAGTGAAATATAATAAACTCTTAATTATTACAAAAATCACTAAAGTATCACTTTATCCAGGTGAAAATGTTTGGTACACTTATAAGAGCGTATTTTTGGACAAAATATTATCAATCACAACCATCAGAATAATGAAAGAATACTATGTTCTGATTAATGATATAAATTGGTTAAGGAAAATACTGCTTCAGTTGATGTATTAAACAGATCAGGAATGCAGAAATAAGACATACCTAGATTACATACCTCTCTGATATTTTTGCCAAAATTATATAATTTAATCTTGAGAGAACATCAGAGGAATCCAAATCAAAGACAGTTTACAAAATAATCAGTGCATTCTTCAAAATTATCACAGTCAGAATAGCTTGAAGAGCTACTGCTTTCTGCTAATTTTGCTATAGTCAAATCATCATTCTTAAGATCATTTGTCATTACACATTACCAGATATATAAATATAGGCTTAAGAAATCAGAATGATAACATATTATGTATTGGACATTCACTAAACACTATAGGGCAAGATTGTTTTTTATTATTTGGAAATTTCCCTTTAATAGTTACAATCAAGTAAAGACTCCCTATTAACTAAAAACTCCAGTTAGTTGATTGAGAAGAACATTACACTAAGTATAATGGAGGCTAAATTTACACATGCTATTTCTTAAAAGGGCTGTATGTTTTTCTAACTCAGAACTTTAGCTTCAGTTATTAGAATAACCATGTGTACCTCTTTGGCTAAACAGGAAAGATGACAGTCAAGAGAAGCAAAACAAAGAGAAAGGGGACAAGGAGGGAAGAAATAAGACTAATCTCTGAGCATATTTACTAACCTGAGATGACTGCAACACGTTCCAGGTTAGAAGCAAGAAATCTGCTTCTGAGCAGATTTTAGTTGTTTTGTTTTTGGTACCAGGGATTGAACTCACGACCTTGCGCTTGCTAGGCAGGCACTTAAGCCACTGAGCTAAATCCCCAGCTAGATTTTAGTTTTTAATCCAGTGGAAGAGGCCCTGTCCTAGAACCTCTCTGCCCTGGGGCAGAACCGTAGGCCTGCTGGTCACAGCCACCTTTGGGTAACTACAATCTCCAGCCTGCTATGGGACTCCATGTGTCGTGATTCCCAAGGACGTGTAATAAAACATGGAGGAGTTCTCAAAATGGAATTAAGCTTTTTCTCTTCAGATGTTTTAGTGGTGAGAAGAGACATAATCAATAAAAATATTTTTTAAGGCAGAAGTAGGAGGGGGAATATCTATGCCTAAAATAAATTTCTAATAAAGATTAACTTTATATCTAATTAAAATTGGGTGGGGGCATATAAGTGATCCAAATGTGATGCTTAGGCTTGAAAAAGATCTCCTGAGAAATTAAAATGCCTGGATGAGGTGAGAAGCCAACAGAACAGGGCCCCAAAGCCTCTGCACATGGAGCTAAGCCAAGCATAGATGCTCTGAGTCCAAATGATTCTCAAGCTTTTTCTGTGACCTTAGATTAGCAGGGTATTAGTGTAGGCTGGTCTCAGCTGTCCAGGAAAATGAAAACACATTTTTAAAGCTGCCATTTGAATTTTAAAGGTACTCAACATTTCTAGTATTATTTACCGGAAAAGATCAACATTGGAGTGTTTTATTCATGCACAGAGGAACGTCCATCTAAAAGGACTAGACTTCTCACATGATATATGCTGAGGATGTGTTTAATACGTAGTTCCAGAGTCAAGAATATTGTTTTTCAACTCAGTGAAATGCATTATTAAAAGACCTCTGCTGTGCCCACCACCAGGAAACAGAAGAAGCAGCTGTGCTCCTGCATCCTGAATAAACAGGGACATTCGTGAATTGACTCATTTCTTGTCAAATCTAGGACCAATATCCCAAAACCCACGCTCTACTTCACAGATCTTTCCTAGTCTATTTTGGTCAGTCAAGGAAAAAAATACAATGAAAGTATTTAATTAAAACTCATGTAAAACTCTAATCCAGACACAATATTTTTAATCTTTCAGACAACATACATCTTGCTGAGATTTATGTCTGGGGTCATTTTCTATATCCTGAATCTGTACAAGCATCACATGAGCATCAGTCCTTGCAAATACATGAGTATGGTATAGTGATTCCTTCAAATAAGACTTGTGTTAAAATTATTAAATGCTCTTCCGGGTGACTTTTATTAATTGAACTAGAAATAATATATAATACCAATTTTATGGCAGTGAAAGGAACTATTAACTTCACTAAGCCAAGGACATCTGTTGTAGACATTAAAAACCTTCTTAGGAATAAGTACAGGATTTTAAATATACTATGGAAAAGTATGAAATTAATGCCAGGAAATTTTGGCTGGAATACTGGAGTGTCTTTAGCATCCTAGGGGAAATCCTACTCTATAAAAGGCAAAGTCTCTGAAAACTTCAGAAATGATTCTTCTGTGTAAGTATTCATCATATGGAAAAATATTTTTATAAGCAGCTCCTTTAGTGTATTTTAATATATAATTTTCTTTGTAGATGCTAGATTTACACATGACTTTTCCACATCGCTTTTGCTTAAAGCAAAGTGAGTCTCTGATAGAGATCATATCCTACTCAAATGCAGGGAGCAAATAAACAATGAGTAATCCCATATACATGGCTATGTATGTCTTGTTTTACACAATATTTTCATATTAAAAATAAAAATATAAAAATGTAAATCTTTAGGAAATTTCAGATTTTGAATTTAAATTATATTTTCCTTTAATATATCTTCTGAAAACTCAGAACCCTGATGTTAAAGGTGGTAGTGTTGATATAATTTGATCCCAACCCTATAAATATGTATAAAACTTCCAGTGCACTGGGCTCTGCATAGATGATGCAAGATCAGTTAGGTACTATCCACTGCTGTTGTTCCCAAATGGTTGGCAGAATATCTGTCTCTGTCTCTATTTCTGTCCCCATTCCTCCCTGTACCTCTACCTTTATCTAGAGGAAAGGATGTTTTTTCAACAGATGTTACCCTCACATGGAGGATCCTATAATATATGGCAGAAAATCCACTACACTGCTGGCTCCTAGAGAAGAAATTTAAAATACATGTGCAGCAATCTCAATGACCAAGATTACCTAACCAGCAATTTGCTGTACTAATCAATGCCTGGAAGTTAAGCCCACTACTTTCTGCACCTTTTGTAATTGCAGGGGCTAAAGGTAATTTGTATTAATTTCATGATGGCTCAATAAATTTATTATTAAATTTTTAGTCAAGTCTTTCTCTCCCTGAAATGTGTATACAATCTTTTGGTGGACTTTCTATATATATGCCCCTGGCTGTGATACACGGTACTGGAGAGAAATGTGATACTCTACTAGTGGAGTAAGATATTCTGGGAGTACAAGATAAAGAATGAGGACTCTAGAAGGAAAGATGGGCATTGGGAGGGTAGAAGCTCAACAGAGGAGGTGATGTGTAAGTTGAGTGTTAAAGGATAAATAAGAGTAGATCAAGCAGAGGAGAAGCATCCCAAGCAGTGAAAACAAACCTGCTCGCACAGGACAACGTCTTCAAATTAGACTTTTTAAAGTATTTTACTTTAAAAAATTAAGTTTTCAATGTGTAACATAAAACAAAAATCCCAATCCGGATGATTTCTTTCTCACTAGTCTGTCCTCCCAGAAACTCTGCGTGATTAGGAAAGTGGACATAGGAAGAATGAAAGGTTTTAAGTGCCTTTGCAGACACAGAGAAAAAGAGAATGCTGTAGTAATGGAATCCAGAGGCACACTGGCCCCAGAGGCCCGTGAGTGAGGAGCAGTTACCACAGTGCTGAGAAGCACACTGCAACTTCATCTCTTTTCAGTCTGCTTGACATATACGTTACAGCAATCTTAAGAAAGACCATCTGCTAAACACAGTCTGTAAGGTTTGTGTCCTTCCTGGGACCTGCCAACAGAAGACTCCTTTTCATTCAGCCATCACATCCCACCAGCACAGGGAGTGGAGATGAAGGTGGCTGCAGAATCCATGTCTGCATTATGTGACTCTTCTGATACACAGTGAGGAAAGGGAAGTGATTACAAAGCCCCGTGGGCACAACAGGAAGGGAAAGGAGAGCTGGGAAGTTCTTTGTATGTTGTTGGGCTCTAGACCAATGCTTGGGGTGTCAGCAAAAATGGCTGGTGTTTACTTGCAGAGACCAGAAAAAGGACACACTGTGACCTGCTAACCAGATGTGAGCTAAAGACTTAAGGTAAATTTAAGTTAGCTAAAAACTTCTATTTTGCTTGTTCACATTTTATGAAATTAAGACTTTCATATTGGTGTTTTGAAAAACATTTATGTGCATGTAATGAGAGAGATTTAAAAATGAAGGGCTTCAATTTGCTGAGTTTTACTTTTCTCCAAGAAATCTAACTATAGAACAAATTGTAGGAAGAATGTAAGTAGGAAGACACCCTTTATTACTCTACTGATTAAAGAAGATCACTCCTTTGACACCCAGATCACTGCACTTATTCCTTGCAGGTGTGCAGCCTTGAGGCAGGGACAGGATTGTTCTAAGCTCAATAGAGTTGAGTCCCAGCTTCCAGTTTTGGGTCTGCTACTGATTCAGAGTGAACTCGGGCTGGTCACAGTTTTTTAGGTGAAAATGGAAAATAAAGGTTTGGATCAGACACAAGTCAGCTGTTTTCTGCTGCAACTTTCTCTGATTCTAAAGAAACATTTTCCTCCTTTGGATTTTGGATATTAGGTTTTTTTAGAGTAACTGTCATAACAACAATGCCCCATCTAGTGTCAAAACAGGGAACATGGTCCTAGAGAACAGAGTGAGGAATGTCAATGCAGGCTGCTCCTGGCTTCAGGCTCAGGAAGGCAGGTGGCTAGTATACAAAGACCAAAGAGATCTATTGTTTCCCACTGACCCAACTTGGGGAAGTATGATTTTTTTTTTTAAAGACCATGTTTCACAACTTTCATGTGTGACAGACAACACCAGTACAACAGGACTTTTATCATGGTTCCACAGGATAATCTTTCCTGTCATTTTTGCAGGCAGCTGTCATCACAAACATAAAAGAAGCTCCTGAGGCTCAGCATGGAGGTCAGGGACAATGTCCTCCTGACTGAAGATAAGAAGAGACTCTGGGTAAGGCTGGCCCTAAGATTAAGTGCAGGCACCTCACTGAGATTCTGGTAGAAACAAACCTCAGCAGGTTTTTAATCACTTCACCCCCCACTTTGCAACTCTTTCTACTGGAACAACATCTCCGTCCGGTTAACAGCTGACCACACACTCTGAGAGCCTTCTAGTTCCCATACCAGCTTGGTCCTCTTCTCACTTCCTGTCACCTCACAGAAAGAAACCAAGCGAGGAAACTAATATAGCTACTAGGACAATGCAGACATCACCACAAGAATCAATCAGCTTCTTGCATGTCTGTCATGTGCTTTTATCTATTTTCCTTTAAGTGCCACACAACATTATCATTTTATATTACCATATAAAAATTGTCTTATTGTAGAACCTGCCTCCCTCCCAGAACCTTGGTCAGTTTGGTGGAATATTTGTGGAGCATTTACTGTGTGCCAGATGCTGTCTTAATGATGTCTGGGCTGAGAGAACAAAACGAACCCCAACTCAGAAATCCTGCATCCCACTGCCAGTTCTGCTCAGATTCTGTGGCCCATATTACTAGATGCACGTTGTACTTCTTGTAGCCTGAGTTCTTACTGGCTAAGGACTGTCTCTGTTTTGTCTTAGAGTCTTTTGCTGGTTGAGCCCTTCCCTGAAGGGCTAGTAAATGGTAAAATTACAAGTGTTTTGAGTATGCCAAAAGGTTGAGAGATAACTGCTTTAACAACTTACATGCTTGTTAACCTTCACTGATCTTTTCTAACTAATTGCCTTTCTGTGATTTCCATCACTAGGCCTCCTTCTGTCCTTACCTTCTAGTCAATCACTTGTAATTTTACCATTTACTAGCCCCATCCATCTTCTGTCTACCTTTCAGCCTTGGTTTGCCAGTATAATTTGCCTTGACTGTGATCCATATCCCCAAATTGGCTCAGTTCTCACCTGTCCCAAATTTATTGTATCTCCTATATCTTACATTCCTTATATTATATCTTATAATACTATTTAATGATCTTCATGTCCATGCTGAGGGCTATAGGTTAGCAAAATGGTCTCTGCTCAGCCCTCTGGTCAAACCTCACTGTCAATCCAGGTCCTTAAACTACAATAATCTTGAACAAAGATATTAAATATCTTTTTAATAAATTGAAAATATTTTGAGGTAGGTCAGAATAATATAAGCTCCTTCAGGATAAAGCAACTCTTTCAAATAAAATTAAAGAAATTATCTAGGCATGGTGATACATTCCTACAAGCCAGGTACTCATGAAGTCAAGGCAAGAGGATTGCGCATTCAAGGCAAACCTGGGCAACTTTATGAAATCTTTTCTAAAGATAAAAATAAAAAGAACTGCAGATGTAGATCAGTGATACAACATTTGTCTATATGTGAAGACTTGTTTTCAATCCTCAGTATTGTGAATGAGAAAGAAAAAGATTGGTTGGACCCCTAAAACTACATGCCATGGTATTCTTACAGCACACGTGTGGGACTCTACTACATAGCATGGTCCACAACAGAAGAGGATGGGAATCCTACTGGATGGTCCCTAGCATACTTTTCCATCCAGCCAGCCCTTATGCATATGTCTGCATCCTTTAGATTTGGCCCATAATGCAGGACACCCTTATAAATGGCTATTCATACATTAAAGTGGGAATCTGGTGCCAGCCAAGAGTCTCCCACAAGTAACATGCACATGAGCATAAAACAGCTGGCTATAGGTCTTGCCATGGTGCTCATTATTGCTGCCATCACAGCTGGACATTAATGGGCTAAAAATACAATGATCTTAGTGAGTTGTGCAAGGCTATTTGTTTAGAACATTCATTTGTTTGTTCATTCATTCATTCATTTTAGTATTTAAAGCTGTCATAAATGCAGGGAATACTAAGGTCAATCAAGGGAATGTGATTTTCAAAGTATTGTATTAAAATATATTTGGATTTCACCAAAAATGTAGAGTATCCATCCTTAAAATATCTGTGGCAATCAATGCTTTTAATTGAATTAAAAAACCATAAAGATATAGAAATGTTTGGTCCCAGCTGTGGTTCCTGACAGTCATCCTCAGAGATAAATTTTCACAATGGATGTTTCAATTAAGACAGTAATATTTATTGAAAGGTAAACCATAAATGTATAGCTACTTGAAACATTATTGAACAAATGTAATTTATGCTGCAGTTGGTGTACTATATTTTAGCACTGCTTTGATTTTATCAGCATTTGTCAATTAATCAACATGAGCCTTGTAAAACATGTTCTCTTATTAGTGGGAACAGGCAATTGCTTGCAGACTTGGAAAGAAAGGTCGTTTAGTAGGTTGCTAATTGTGCAAAGATAGATTTAAATTAAAAGTAAACTGTCATTACTACTGTACCTAAAAATGACTGTTTTTTTGCCTACCTTGCTAATTTAAAATGGTCAATGGTTTCTTTTTTAAAATATCTTTCATTTTTACTAATTAGCCAAGAAAGATTATGACATAAAATAGTCTAACCACAGGGTTTAAAATTTATTTTAAGTGCCTTCTTGTTGTCATTTTTCCAGTTCACAGTGACAAGCCTTAAAACTATAATGATAAACAAATGAGCTATACACATATTTCATTGGCAGAAAATTCAGGAGGAAAAGAAAAATCAGGAGAAATAGAAAACAGAACACCAGAGAAGAGCCATGCAATGGTAGTACTCCACTTTCTTGTATTTGCTTCAACTCATTCTTCATTCTTCCACAGGAGACATCAGTTCTCTACTTTTGACTACTGGCTCATTTTTAGTTCAGTCAGTGAGAAAGAGGCTGAGTCAAGCCCCCTCTTTGGGCCACCAGGCATCGACATACTCATCAATTCTCCTGACAACCAAGAAAGCACTGGAACTCAGCTGCATCACTACCAGCAAGCATTGTACAGCCACCTAACGTACATGACTGAGTTTAAAACAGGCAGCAGTTCCTACCTGGGACAGCAGTTCCTACAATGGCATCTGCAGGGCTGAATCTTGAAATTCTCACCATTTTAGAAGTACAAGTCAAACTAGAGATGGCTTGCATTATGGCATTTGTTAGAGCAAAACTGTGCACAGAGTCTGTAGAAACAATGTTTGTTGAAAGGAGATGGATCTTCCCTGATCCAGACTCAACAAACTGTTGGCAGAGAATCTGTTTTATAAGAGTTAGGAGCCCAGAGTTGCTCTCTGCCTGCTCAAACTGGCTTATATACCCATTTCATTCCATTCTTTTCTCAGTTTCAAATAAGTGACTATTTCAAACACGTTTCCCTAAGCAGATGCAAACGCGCTTTTCCAGTGCCAGATTCCCCTGGGCAAATTAGGTTTCTTCAAAAAGGGTCAGGGAGCAATCAAACAAAATACCTACTGGAAACAAGCTTATACTTTCAGGTGATGTCATTTTGCAGACTACAAGCCAAATTTTGAATCTTATGCAGGCAGCAGTGTAGAATCTGATAGGGCTTGGTATCTGCTGTCTGAGTTTTCTTTTCATGGTCATTATAATCGGCTTTATTTTTTTATGGGAATTAAACTGATGGTGATAAAACAATTCATGGAAAATGTCCTTTTCTAATATTTCTAATCTAAAGCTGCTAACCATGTTTTAATTGCTTAATAAAACTATAAAGCAACTTTTATAAGGAAGAAACCCCTGTATCAGCAAACATGGAATATTTCTGAAATAGCTGTTCTCCATTGTTTTTTCCTTGAGTCACAGAAAAAAGTTTATTTTATGTCCTTTTAATATTTGTTTGTGTTAATCTCTGTATTGGCTAACTCAGCTCCCAGTATCAAGATTCTTTCCAAAACAGAAGGGTCAAGTGGCAATATAGAAAGGGAAGTTGCTTGGTAACAAAATGGATGTTTATTTCTATTTAAAACATACAAACCACATTAAGAAGCCCAAGAAAAAAATAAATGGGTGTGGACAGCACGTGTGCATTTGTTTCCTCAACATCTGAGGACACTGTAAATAAGATTGTGTGTTTCAGTTCAAATGGTTCCAATATCTTAGGGGTCTTAATCATTTGTATTAAGTTTTCTAAAGTGTTCAAAGCTTGTGCTTAAGGAGTATTATTGGCATTCAGCATAGTCATACTACATTAAGCAGATTTACAGCCTTATATCTTTGATCATCTTTATTTAAAAGTAAGTTTAAATGATGAAGTGGGCTTAGTATTCCCCTAGCATTTCAGCCTGTTAGTAGTGTCCTAGCAGGACATCTGACTCTATTGGGAACCCTCACATTGCTCAAAATGAACGTAAAATTTGCAAGGTGAAGGAGTTGAGGGTAGCAGGGAATGTTCAACTAAAAATTTGAAATGGCAGTCTTATTTTAAAATATAGCAGGGATTTAGATTTTCTTCAGGAATGATGAAGCCAACAGATCAGAAGATGCATGGCCATTAAGAAGGTACTTTTATTTGTCACTTACAGTTTCAAAGGGGAGAGGACCTATAATTCATCCAGGACCACACAGAAGAGGTACTAGGCTTGGTCAGTAAGGGGAGGGAGGGGAAAATGTAGACAGAACCTTTATTGTGCTTTCTCTGGCATAGAATGGGTAAAGCCAGGAGATAGGTTTAGGATTGGCTGGCTCGAATAATTTCAGCAGGCTTGGAGGTTCAAGGGTACCTGTGGTAATTAAGGGCAAGAAGACACAGTTCTAGATTGCAAGAGGCTGATATAAAGAAGCAAGGCCAGGAATTGTCTGGTTTTCATACCAAAGGCAAAGTCACCAGCAAGTTGTTTACTATCAATAGCAATTAGTCCTAGGAGGGCCAATACTTCCTCAAGTTCTCAAGGCACTGTGACGTACAAAAATCATTAAATAAACAAAAATTGAAAATACTACAATTAATACATATCCATCTGGAATATCACTGTAAGAGTGGTAAAGACTATTTCTTAAAACTTTACCATGGATAGGGATCAGTTTGGCCTGGTATTTTGCAAAATGCAGATTCTTATTCATTATACCAGTAGAAGTTGAGACTTTGCATTTCTAATCAACTTTCTGGTGAAGTTGGGCCTGGTCTCTGAAAAATTAGTGATCAAATACCAGCAAGAGTCCTCTCTCTGGCCACCTTCTGCAATAAGACAAATTGTTTATTAAGCCTTCTTGAGCAAGCCACTGAGAGGCACTGAGTGTACATGTTTGAGCTTGTTTACTTTGTATAACATCCTTTACTCATTGGAAATTTTATTCCAGTTACATAAATAAGGAGATGGAGACTCAGAGTAGTTAAGTGGCACAGGTCACAAACTAAAAGAAGATATAAGTATTTCTGGCCTAAATTCCATTTTTCTTCCATCATAAAGTAAGTGTAGATGTACATTCTGATGGAAAACAAAAGATGTCTGTTGGTAAAGGATTCATAAAATATTAAATTCAGAGACTTGAATAGTGACCCATTTACAACATATCTTCTAGGAAACAGGGGGAATGCAGAATGATTTTCATTATCTCAGAAACTCAGAGGTTGATGAAAAAAATGATGGTTTAACAAGGCCATTCCCAAAGCACTTTCAATGGAATTCCCTGTTGAACTAATGCTTTCTTTTAAACACCGATACATGCATGTGTTAATATATGCAAAGTAAGAGGCTCCCTCCAACATGCCTCTAGTCCCAGGGTTCTTCTGCTCAGAGATAACTACCTTAGGTTTGGGTAGCTTTCCAGAACTATTCTATGCAAACAAAAACGACATGCAAATTAATTCACTCAGTCACCCCAAGGAGCTGGGGGAAAAGCAGTAAATAAAACAGACAAGATTCATGGACTGCCAGGGGAAGAGAACAAAAAGTCAACAAGAAGCAGGCCCTCCCTGCAAACCAGCGCCTTGCATTGGTCACTGTTGCTGGGGGATCAGCCAGACCCCAGCCCCTTCTGGCACAGGGACAAGAAAACAAGAAGAGCCAACTCATACCCCACCACTCCCACCCCCACAAGCAACTGGCAGATCCGGAGAAACAAGCTGTAACCATGGCTATTGTGAGGTGAGGTGAAATGCAATTTGATGCTTCTGGTGTTTCTGCAGATCTAGGGCCAGTGGTTTGATCATCCATTCAGAGGATCATGGTACACAGTGTAGCATCTATGGGGGATCTCCTTCTGAAGGTGGTAGCCATTGTTAATTCCCTATTATCTTGTTTTGAAGTCCTGTGTCACTTTCATTGTTTTGATGGGTTGGACTTTATTCTGTTTTGTTTTGTTTTGTTTTTGTTATAGCCAATGGCATGGGCATCTATTTCAAATATAGCAAGATACATTATGCTAGTCATTTTGGATTTACTATTGTCTTGTTTTGAAGTCCTTTATTGTATCCGTTGTTTTGTTTTTATTGGTTCCATTCTGTACTGTTTTGTTTGATTTTTACTGTGTCTGATGGTGTCTATAGTTATTTTGAAGAAAACAAGAGGCATTATGGTAACCATTGTTGATTTCATATTTTTTTTTCATGTCCTGTGTCACTTACACTGGTTAGCTTTGATTGGCTTTGTTCTGTTTTATTTTGCTTGGTTTTACTCTCTTTAAAATAAAATAAAATAAAATAGACAAAATCCCTTACAGGCCTTACATTCCAGTAAGGCATACAGATCACAAGTAAACAGGTATATTATACATTACATCATATAGGAGTAGGGATAAATACTAATGGAGCAAAAGCCAGGGGAGAGGAGGGGATAGCAGGGTTTGTAGTACACATGCCTGGTTAAACAGAAAGGACTTAAATTCACTGAGAAAAGCAATAAGCAATTAAGAAAAGTTGGTATCTGAATAAAGTCATGAAAGAGGTCATCTTACTCCACACTCCTTTTTCCTTAAACAGTATGCACTAAAGGCTCCCATGTTGGGACTTGGCTTAACTCATCCTTTTAAAGGATCAATGGTACTCTATTGTTCTAATACACTTAAACAGTAATGGGAATTTTGATATTTTCACAATGGATGTTTGAGATTAATCATGTTATAGTTTCAGGTGATCATTTGGCTATCAAGAGATAACAGGGTTTGTAGTACACAAGTTAGGTTAAATAGAAAGGACTTAAATTCACCAAGAAAAGCTATAAATTCAAGCTCTTACTATGCTATTCTTTACATCTAGTTGACACTGCTATAACATTGAGCACTTGTAAACAAACATCCTCTTTTTATACTAGTGTTGTGGCCTCAGGAAAAGATTTTCCTTTTCCTGCCACACTGTAGGTGGTAGTACTTTCTACCACATTCAAGGTGATGCCTATGGCTTCTCCACCTAGAGGTCTAGGTGACACCTTGCATGTATCATTTTGCTCAGTGCCAGGGTATCTTCACTCCTATACAGTCAAGCAAAAATTCCAGCCTTTAAACTGACACATTTTCCATTCTCCTCACAAAGGATGCATAAGCAAAATTTTTCTAGAACTGTTTATCCTCTGGGCTCTGTACATGATCTCTTTCCTTTGAAGAAAAACACACAAGCTTCCTTAAAACATAAACAAAAGAATCTTTACTTTCTGGTAATATTTATTTATGCAGATACAGATGTTTATCACTGGGCCATATGACTAAACAGATTTCAGATTTAATGACAGATTAGTTTATTCATTTAATTAATATCTGAGGCAGTACCTACAATTTATCAGCACTCTGCCAGGCCCTGCAAAAGTAACAAGTAACAGTTTCTGCCCTGTCATACTCCCGAATTTTCATAAAAATAGGACAAGTGAAAAAAAAAAAGGCAACTGTGAATCGAAGCTATGAGTGTTGGCAAAGGCAATACAATAGGAATTAAATGAAGGGCTAAGATACTATCATTTGGAGACCCTCACAGATCCCTCAGAGAGAAAGCTGAGCTGAGAAACGAAATGATGGAGAAGTGTTCAAGGGATAGCAGGTGGTAAAAGGGGACCTTGGTAGGGGTCAGTGGTGTACATTTTGGTTTGATTACTTTTATTTCTGATTCTGACAATTTTTAAAAGCAATAGCATTTATCAAAGTAGTACACGATCATAGTTTAAAAAGGCAAATAATATTATTATAAGGCCTACAATAAAAACCCCTACTTCTCACCAACCTTCTATCTTTCTCAAAAACATGCTTTTTTCTGTTTTCTATTTTTCTTCTGTTATGAGAGATATTTATTTTCCTAATGAGTAATCATCTATACAGGTAAGGATTCTTCCTGCCAGTTTTTCTCAGTTTGGTTAATAGTTTTGCTTGACATAGAAAGACTGCCCAGCAACTCTAACCTACTCTCCTCCTAAGGGGAGAGACTACCACTTTCAACTTTTAAAACATTTGTTTTCTCATATTTAAATACTGTATATTTACTGGTATTTCTTAAGTTATAATTTTTACAGATTATCTAAAGTCTTACTATCATGCAAAATGAGGAAAATTTAAAGCTTTTCTATATTGTCCCTTCCCAAAAAGCTTTCTTCCCCCATTTTTTCCAGAGGGTTAAAGACCAATTTGGGATTAAACCAATGTCTTCCATTTACATTATGATAATCACACAATCTTACTCATTCTTGAGCCAAGTAATGTAAGAGAATACTTCTGATCTTGTTTAATATCTTGCTTTTACTAGTGTTTATTTGTGATTCTTTTTCTTTTCTTTTTTTTCTTTTGGCTTACTTTGTTGGAATAATTGTTTTTAAACTAGCCAAAGGAACTACAAACCTCTCTTAAAGCCATTTTAATACACTGGGCCTAACATGTTTATTTATAAGATCTGCTTTCTCTTGAGGAGCCTCCTCTCCTGACTGGTTTAGTAGTTCTCCAGGGCAGCTGCCTATCTGCTATCCTGGGGATTCTTTTCAATAACATCTTGTAAAATAACCTGAACCACTCCTGGGTTGGAGTCCCCATTTCTCAGATCCTGTGGTTTCTTCTTTCTTGATTTATGACTTCATTTTTGTGGATAGTACAGAACATTCTCTAGTAGCTTCTTGAGAAAAGGCACAGGGAAGGTACATTTGTTGAGAACTTCTGTGTCTCAAAATGTCTTATTCTACTCATGCTAGTTAAGCTTATGATTAAATTCAAAGTAAAATAGGATTTTCTCTCAGATTGTTTGGATTTGGAATTGAGAAGACTCGTGCTGTTGTTATTCTTGATCTTTTACATATGACTTGTTTGGTTTTTCAAGGATTTGGGGACCTTCTCTTTAATCTGAGAGTTCTGAAATCTCATAGTAAAGAACTCAAATGTAGATCTTTTCGTATCCTTTGTTTTGGTCCTACTAAGTCTAGAAATGTTCTCTTTTGGAATTTCTTCTTTTACTATTTTTTGACACTGTTCTTTTTACATTTTTTTCTTGTTCCAGAACTTCCCTGATAAAATGCTGAATCGCATGGATTTTCTGAGCTCCACTGTACCCACTGGCCATCTTTGCCTGTTATTCTACTTTCTAGAATGTTCACTTGAGTTTATCTTCTACAACTCTGAATGATTCTTAAACTTTCTTAAAACTTCATATGCAGCTACAGTGACACACACCTATGTTTTTAGCTACTTGGGAGGCTCTGGTGGTAGGATCACTTGAGCTCATAACATTAGACCAGCCCAGGTAACTTAGTGAGACCCCATATCTAAAATAAATAAGCAAACAAACAAAGCCTTTTTATTTTCTGTTTCTTTTCTACTGAACATTCTTTTTATTTCACAAATATAATTGTGTCTCTCTTCTTTTTGAAGATATTACAGATTTCAAAAGACTTTCTTTTCATTTATGAAATATCTACATTTTCTCTGATTTCTCCTCTCATCTCTCTCACCTCTGTTTTGGTCACTTTAGTTTATTCTATATTTTATTTTGAGGACTATTCTTAAATAATAGTGACACTTCCCTATTTATTTACATTCATGAGATTCACATATCTGTATGTAAAAAAATATAAAATTAAATATATAATTAAATTCATTTATAGTTAGAGATCATGAGTCTAGTTTCCAAAGAAAACTTTGAAGAGGGGCATGGTATAGTTATTACCTAGTGGACCTCCTGGTAAAGTAACTGGGCTGGAAATCTAGTCATTCAGTAGAGATGCCAAATGCCAGTCAAGTCATTTCTTTAGCCTATTCATTTACTCTAGATAAGGTTCTTCAAATTTCTGTCTAGGAGACGGTTGCTGGCTATAGGTGCTTGGTGGCTGTGGTGGGGGACAGCCCAGGAGAAACATCTCTTCACTCTGTGGAGCTCATCTATCACCTGGGCCTTGTCCCTGAGTTCAGAGCATGTATGATCCATGCATCTCAGACTATCACTAAAGCCCTCAAGAAGGGATGATGGTAAGTGGAAGAAAAGGGAGCAGGGTCTAAACTATGCCATACCCCATGCTTCACTATTACTATTGGCTCTGGAACTATCTGCAAACAGCCACGACCTTCCCAATCTTGTCCGTTCCACCTAGCCAAGCCTCTACACTGTCCTAAAGTGTGGATCAGTAGGCTGATTTCTTTCCCTGTATCCAGCAACTGCTCCTCAAACACTGTGCTGCCCTCTTGAAACTGGCTGACATCTCTTGTTTATTAGCATCTCCTGTTTGATCTCTCTCACTTGCAGTGTCTCTGCTTTATAGATCTTTAAAAATACTTTTCTATAATTTTTTGTGAGAGTTCTCAAATATAAAAGCATGCGCTCAGTCTAATCTGGCAATTCCTAGTGTTATAATTTTACTTCATAACTATGTTGTTCTTATATATTTCATTCTGGCTTAGTTTGTTTACTCAGAGAACTTTATGCATTACCCAAATCAACTACTAACTATCTAAAACTACTTTCAGGAAAAATACTGACAAAGGAAGTTGATATATTTATTTTTACAGCACGTCACTATTATCTTGCCTTCAGAAGTTTGGACCAATAATCAATATGAGGTGAAAGGCACATCAATTTTTTAACTACAGAAAGGAAGACAGGGAAGGAGGAGGTTTTCATTTCAGTTTTAGGAATCACATCCCTGGTAAGCTGGTCACCTGGAAGCCATTTGTCAGCCAGTCACTGAAGAGTGATGGGGGCAACTTTTACAGGCAATTGAGAGAGCAGTATGAAAGGAAGTGGTGATAGCCACCCTCAACAAAGAATTTAAGAAAGCATTTAACTCTGGGTTGGTTTCTTAACCTTTCTCGATCCAATATAACTACAAAATGAAAAGGTTAAGTTCTTCCAAATGGTCTTATAAAAAAAGTTCCAAGATGAGACAATTTTCAAGCCTGCCTCACATATCTCATGCCCTCCTCTCTCATTCTGGAAGATCCACAGTACATTTTGGCATACTTAAGCCCTCCATTTGATTTTGTTTCACCTAGCATTATACAAATTTATTTATAAACCCCTCTTCTAGCCCTTTCAGGTAGTAATTATTAATATACTATAGAAGAGCCTGCATGAATTACCTTGAAATTTCCCATTATAACATGTTTCTGTGAGTTTACAACTGTAGCTATATGTTTTCATTAAGAAAGGGAAAACATTAAAATGTTTTATTGATGCTTCCTCTTATAGTAGCATATAATTTAGAGTACAAGAAAAATTTATCAAGATTTTAATGAAACTGTGTATTTCCAAGTATAAATATCACATCTCTGTGTATCACCATCCATATCTAGGACAATCGAACACAAAACCATTGGCTGAACTGCTGCATAGTTGATTTGACTTGGTTAGGAAGGTAGTGAGATTGCTGGGACACATCTGGCAATTTTGGCAATCAATGAATGAAATGAATCAACCATGTAGCAATCAGACTGTATGCTCAGTGATCAATGTGACCTAAACAGAAAACAACTGTAGGATAAGTTAATCCTTAGGTTGCAAGAGTATTCTATGACCTAAGAGTACAACTAATGGAAATTTGTGATGAATAATTTTTCATTCTGCCATTATATATTAAATTTATTAGACTTATTTTTGTTACTGAAATACTTTCACTTTTCCTATCAATCTATTGACATTTATTTTTATATAAAAGGAAGGAACTGTGCTAAATGTTTCTGGGGAAAAAAAGATGTATAGCAGAAAAAAGGCTTCAAAGATCCTGCCAGAAAAAGATCTAGGAGCTAGGTTCCAGCTGTCAGTAACTTTCTATGCAATCTTCAGTAAGACTTTTTCATTTGTAAAAGTATTCTTAAGGAATTTATAGTTTAGCAGATTACATGGCACTTTTCTCTTAATGCCTTCTTATAATACAAAAAAATTCTTAATTTATCTATGTAACAGAGGTGAAAGTGAATGAATATTGTGATATTCTTTTCCTGTAAGTCAAAAAGCCCCTCCTTCACTTTAACTGCAGAAACTATGAAAAGATATGAAACTATGAAAACTGCAGAAACTATGAAAATTTAAATATGCATACACATAATAAAGTTCACATTCTGAGCAATGCAAACTATATGTCAACTGCTGAACAAGGGACCATATATAGCTCAATATTTTCCTTTTGTCCCTTGGTATGTTTTTTTTTCCTTTGAGACTGTTAAATTTTTAAGGTGTTCAAATTATTTATAACTTTTCATTTAAAAAGTATGCCCCCAAAACACAATTTCCCTTCTCCTCAAAAAAAAAAAATGTATTAAATTAACAACTCTACAATATTACCCAAAACAAATGTGTTGGCAGTAGGGTAAACAACAGTCCTTATTTATCCAGCACTGAGGGATGTCCCACTATGTAGGACTTTTGTGTTAAAATTGGACAGTCCCTGCAAATGGAGACAGTGATCACTTTAGGTGGCAGTTTGAGAGAAGAATGTAGCATGGGTACCACTATCGAGAATTGTTACTTAAATCCCCTTATTAGAACTACTCTTCTCTCATTGCTAACTGGCTGTAGAAAGCAATCAAACACCAGATAGATGAATAAATTTAATGACCTTCAAGTTTTCTTTATACCACTGAATCTCAATTCTGAGTTCTTACTAGCTGTTGAAAAATAATATAACCCCCTGGTTTAACAGACCTGAAAGTGAGTCCTTGTCAGTAGCAGGTATGTTGGAAGTCCCTAGCTGAATCTATATTCATCGAGATTCAAACTGTAGGTCTAGCAAAAGCTATTCAAAGCAAGGGGAAATATACATTGTAACTTCTTAGTTTTAAAATATTGAATGCAAGTTTCCAGTTTACATTTGAAGCAAGTGAGAAACCACAAACTGCCTTTTCAGCCATTTGTCTATATTTTTTCACATGGTTTGTGCTGTGTAAGTTTCTCCTATCAATTCTCCATTCTGACATATTCTGATCATCAGCATATATTAATACTACTTTTTTAAACAAGAAATTGTACTACACACTGTAGAGCATGAAGATTTAAAACTCAAGATCTCTATCTTTAGAGATCTATGGTAGAATATATGAAAGTCACTAAATTATAGAGGTGAGCTAAAAGAACCAGTGACCATGTCCTGAGGTGTGTAGGAAATAAGCAATTAGTAAGTAGGATGAAAGTCAGGGTAGAAGTACAATTATTAGAGGACTAAACAAGGTATTATAGAGAGGATAAGGTAGTTTGAGGATAAAAAGCAATCAGATAACTAAATTTCAATATGCATATACATAATAAAATTACATTCTGAGCAATACAAACTATATATCAACTGCTGAGCAAGGGACCATATTTAGCCAGTAACTTTTTTGATGATAACCACTTAAAAGACATTAAAAAGAAGAATTAGGATAGCTAATTATATACAGTTGGCTCAATATAAACATAATGGCTATCTATCGTGTAGAGAATGGTCTATTATGCAGAGAATAAGTCCCCGGACAGCCTCAGAAAGGCCCCTTCCCTCAGGACTAGGCCCACTGAAAACATATGACCACCCAGATGTGAGGCAGATGCTGGCTAGAACCCTGAAATATTGCTAAGCTCCCTACTTTATCAGGTCAAATGATGATTTAATGTTGAAGGAAAAGATTTAAAACAAAATCATTCAAGAGGTACGCGCTACCTTGAATGTCATATTATATGACTAATCAATCATTGATTTTAAAAGTACTTTTATAATGGCTTTTTTGGATTTCAGAATTCAGGCACCACTGTTCCATTTGTTGGTACCTTCCAGAATAGTAAATTTTCATGTTTTTTCCAATACATGGTCTTCATGAAAGATATTCATTGGCATTAACTAATGCTAATGAATGATCTGGGTATGCAAGATATTAACTAATGTCAGTGAATGATCTGAGTATACAAGATATTAACTAATGCCAATGAATGATCTTGAGAAGTCTGTTGGCAAAATTAACATTTAGAAGTAGGCACCACTGGTTATTTCACACATTATTAACTTATATTACAATTCAAATACGCTTACAGCTGGCAAAAGAAAATCTCTTCTGTAAAGTGATCTCAAACATAATAGGCTTAATCAGAGATAAATTAAATTAGGCAGCCATGCATACTGCAGCATATTAATTCTGAGTAGTTATTAAATACATTTTCTCTTATCAGTGGTGTGAACAACATAATATGCAAACAAATTCTTTAAGAGGCTAGCAAACAAAGTTTGTGTTTAGGATGCTGTGTGCCTGACATTTTCCCATGCCTTCTTAAAATGATAAATAATCTTTTCTACTAATAATGGCAATAAATTAAGTCCCATAAATGAGTCAACTTCACTCCCAGGCAATTAAGAAAAAAGCAGATAAACTATGGTCTTGATTTTTTCTAAAAGGAACTTTCCTACTTTTTATGAAAACTTTGAAAAGAAAACATTAGAAATAGTGAAATTGTTTAAAATATAAGGGAGCAAAAATTTGGTATGCTAAAAATTGATACATCTTGCTTTCTGTTTTGAGTGACCTGTATTGTCCTATTATAACCAAATAAGAAAATTGTTAAGACTGAGTGCTACTGAGAAGGATTATATCATTCTCTCTTTCTTTCCTAAATGGTAGTAATCTAAACCAGCAAGCTAGCACTTGGATTCCATATGCTAGCAAATGGTGCTTTTGTAATAGACCAAAGATATATGTAAGGCTTTTTACCTGCCTCCAACACTCATACTACTTTCCTTGATGTACTTTTGCCATATTATCTCGTTCTCTTATTAGTCAACCAGGTTCTTTAATATCTGTATCTAGAAACAATTCAGGTTATACTCATGACTCCCACCCCTAAGAAACATATTTGACATTCTCTGTGCTTTGCACATTTAAAACTCAATGTAAGGTGACAAGAATATTAAGCTTCCCAGTGAGCAAAATGTGAAACTAATCACTATCTGTTTTTAGCCATGGGTAGAATAATTGGCAAATTAAAATGCCTGAAAATAGCTGGGGTGCTCGCCTCAGAAAACACCACCTTGGATGGCTAATGAAGATAAATGTATGCAGCTAGCTTTACTGACAACTTCAAATACCAGCAGAATGAAAAACTAACACCACAGTACCTATTTCATCTACTATAAAGTACACACCATGTAGAATTTGTGTCATTTAAAAGAAAAAATCCTAACCATCCTCCATATCATTCATATATATATATATATATATATATATATATATATATATAGACTACTACTTAAAGCCAATTTTTTTCTTTTTAAGTTAGCACACTGGGAAAACTTTTCTTATTAAGTACTGAATTTGCTGTTTTGTAACATTCAAATAAAAGCTACATGAGGGAAGGAAACAATATAGATTAGTAAACTCATTCATAAATTCATTCATTCATTCATTTGATAACTACTGAATACCTATTCTGTACCAGACACTGCACTTGATACAGAGATGAATGATCTCTTCCTGAGGAGCCAATGAATCATAGCATGAAAGTGATACATACATACATACATACATACCGGTGTGCATACAGGTAATAAGCAGACCTCTTTCCTTCTGTAGGAAAGACCACAAGATGCATCCCACCCCTTTGAGCCTTGCAAGAGAAGCCTTACTGCTGAGCTGAATTCTAAGAAGCTATCTGAAAATACTGAGGGGAAGTTCAAAAATGATCTTCCAAGTTGAAAGAATATTCCCTGAACAATCAACAAGAAGGCCATGGCTGCCTTAAGCAAAGACAATGTCTTCAGAATATGTGAAGGAAATAAATAAAGTGGCAAGGGGTCAACGGATTATGAACATAAAAGCTATGTAAGGATGAGAACATGGAGGTACTAGAAGACACATCAAGGAATTTGCATTTAATCCTTTAGGATAGTAGTGTGGTTTTCAAAACATGCCAAGAAGTTTGGGGTCCAGGAAGTGAGAAAGAAAGTTGAATGAAGAGAAGAGGGGGGTCAGGACACAGGCCTGAGATCTTTCTTCAACCACAGTAGCTTTCCTACTGGGCCTTCCTCTTGTAAGTGCTACTTGTTTAGTTTTGTTAGTACACAAAACTACCATGTACAATGCTTAGTGTCTTTGTGTGGAGTTGGTGCAGATATACAACACGTCCTAACTCCCCTTTTCATCCTTCTCCCCTCACTTCCCCTTCCCTCTATTTCTTGATCCCCTTCCCATCTGCGGAAGATCTAGCTTCCTACTTCATATTATCTTTTATTTTTCTCCTTTTAAAAAACTTTTTACTTTGTAATAATTTTAGATTTACAGAAGAGTTACAAAAATCATAGGCTTATTATATGCCCCTCCCCAACAGGCCCTAATGTCAACATCTTCCATTACTGCAGTATGGTGGTCACAACCAAGAAAACAGCTGTTGCAGGATATCTATTAGCTAAATCCCAGAGCTCATTTGGAGTCCCAGCTCTTCCTCTAGTTTTTATTATCTCTGCTCCAGGAACAAATCCAGAGCACCCCAATGCACTCAGAGGTTACATTAATCTCTCTTAGTCTGTGATTATTTCTCAGTTTTAGCTTATTTTTCTGACTCCCTTGAGGAGTATTTGCCACATGTTGTCAAAGTGCCCTTTGCTTTCAGGTTGTTGGTATTTTTCTCATGACTGACAAGGGTTATTGGGAAGAACATCACGAAGGCAAGGTACACTTTCCATCATGTGGCATCACAAGGTAGGCAGAGTATCAATGAGTTATCACTGGTGATGTAAACCTTGACCATTTGATTTAAAGTAGAATTTACTGGGATGTTACATTTTTCCTCTTTGAAAGTTAGTCACTAAGCACAGCCTACATTTACAAGAAAGTAATCTTCACTTCCTTGAAGGGATACCTACCTGTACTATTTGAAATTCTTCTGTGAGAAAGATTTGTCTATTCTACTCCATTTATTTATTTATTTGTTTATTTATTTATTTATATCATGGTGAAGTATGAATTTTTTCCTTTGGGTTATAACCAAATACTATTGTCATTATTTTGTTCTTCAAATTGTCCAGATATTGCCACTGTGAGCCTTTTCAGTTAGTTCCTGTATCCCTTTGACATTGCTTCATCCTTTTGTTTAGAACATTTTATTTCTTCATTCACTCATTCATTTATTTATTTATAGGTATACAAGATACTTCAGGCTCATTTTGTATTTTTACCACCTCATCAATAGAAACAAGTGTTTCTTCAAAATTACTATTGGAGGAAGGTATTTTGAAAGGAAGAGTTAGGCATTCAGTTATACTGATGTTCCCGGGGTATCACTGCTATCAGGCTATCTCAGCAAAAGATATGTATGGAAAATTTTTTTTAATTGTATCACGACAGTTAAACATAAAAGTCAATCAGCATGTAAGGCCTTTAAACTACAAACTACAAAATGTTACTGAAAGATATTAAAAACTTGTATTACTAAAGAGATAGTTTATGTTCATGGATTAGAAGGCTCATACGAATTCTTTCCAAATTGGGTCTTGTAGCCTTATAATCCACTTGTATGCTTTTTTAGAAACTGATAAGGTAATCCTAAAATGTACATAGAATTTCATAGAAAATAGGAAATCTAAACCTATTTTGCAAAGAAAAGTAAAGATGAAGAGCTTACATCGTATGCTCTGAAAATTTACTGTAAAGCTCCAGTTATCAGTGTACTTGGAACTGGCATAAAGAGTAAGAGAATTTGTGGGACAGAGTAGAGTCCAGAAATAGATACTCACACATGTGGTCTTCTGATTTTTGAGATCAGTACTAAGAAATTTCAATAGAGCAAAGAAAGTGTACAAACAGAAGTAGGTAAAAGCCATTGTTCCCATAGACAGTAATTATTTTGGCTTCACACAATAAATAAATAATTAAATATGAATCAAATGTAAACATGAAAGTGAAAACTTTAATACACCACAAATTCTAACTAAAGCAAGACATAGAGAAAAAATTCATGAAAGAAAAAAAGACATCCAGACATCAAAATTTAAAACTACGGCTTACCAAAACATATTATTCACAGAATAAGTAAGCAAGCCACAGATCAAAAGGAATACTTGGCAAACATATAGCTTATAAAGTACTAGTATCATATGTGTAAAAACCTTTTACTCTTCAACAATAAAAAAATACAAAAACCCCAATATAAAAATAGCAAAGTAATTTTAAGTCACCTTAGAAAGAAAGCTACATGAATGACAATCAGCACATGAAACGATTTCAAGATAGTGGTCAAATAAAATGCATATTTGATCATAATTTACTGACAAACCCACCAGAATGAAAAAGACAGCACCAAATGTCACTGAAAATGTGGAACAACTAAAACTATCATAAAATGTTGGTGAGAGTATAAACAATTATTTAGAAACAATCTGGCAATTTATTCTCAAATTAAATTTTTACACTTATCTATGACTACAATTCTAGTTCAGATGGTGACCTAAGATAAATGAAAGCCAGTGCCCACAAACAAACTTGTACAAAAGTGTTTATAAAATTTTACTTATGCTAGTTTAAACATGGAAAGAGTTCAGGTGTCTTTCAACAGAAGAATATAATTACACTGTGGTAAAATGGAATGTCACTATTCAGCAGTCTATAAAAAGAAACTATAAATAAACCCAGAGACAGGTTATTGTGAAAAACATTAAGATATGTGAAAAAAAAAGCCTGACACAAGAGACAGTGTAGTACTAGGTTATATTTATATTAAGTTTTAGAATAAAAATAATTTGCTCTGGGAGTGGAGATGGTGAGGGAAGCTCCATGAGGTAACTATCCTGATGTAGATTTGGGCAGCACAGGCATAAACAAGGAAATATGCATTGAAGAAAGCTGTGTTTAGCACATATCAATTTGCCTCAGAAGAAAAAAATAATTAAAAAATTTGAATTCTAGTAAATATATACATTCTGTAACAATTAAGGTAGTGTGTTAACTTGATTGGCTTTGTAAACACCAGGGGATTGGTGAAACACACTTTTGGGTATGTCTGGGTGGGTCACAGAGACATGGCCTTCAGGTTGATATCCGATCCTTAATCATTTCCTCTATGATACTGTTTCCCTGCTCTGCTTCCCAGTCACCATGACTTAAGCATCTCTGCTCTATCACAGCCTTTGGCCATGGCGCTTTCTCATTGGAGTCAGCTAGCCATAGACCCCTTGAAACCACAGGCCAAATTAAAACTCTCCCCATCTTTAAATTGTGAGTGTCTAATATTATTCTTCAGCTATGGAAAAACCCAGTACACATGTCATTTGTAGGGAATGTACTTATGTCTACAACTTACTCTGAAATATGTCCAAGAATAAGATGAACATATGAATGGAGAGGAGAGGAAAGTGGTGCATCACTGTGAAAATATGAGTGCTCACTGTAAATTTCTTTCAATTTTTCTGCATAAATATTTTCATAGTACAATGTCAGAAAAGAAAAGTTCTCAACTAAGTCATGATTCAAAACAGAAAAAGTCAAAAGAAAAAGTTTTACAAATACTAGCCATGTTTCTTAGACTAAATTTCCTTATTTACAAAATATAAGTAATAAATAATATCTACTATTTAGGATTCTTAAAATTATACTTGTTAATATGTGTATAAAAAGTTTCTGGTATAAGTAAGCATTAAGTAACATTTTAGCTACCATTTTTAGTAAGCACAAAGTGCCTGTGGCCATAATCCCACAAAAATACAATTTCTTGGAAACAGAGAGGACAATGTTTTCATACTTTCTTAAAACAATTTTTATATTTGTTGCATGAATAAAGTCAGATTCGTTGACTTTTTCTCTACATATGAATGTTATTTATTAGGGTCCCTAAGTGAATGAACTAGTAGAAAGGAAATATCACATTTTCCAAAATATATTTTTAGAAATGGTATTTCCTTGACTTTCAATCCAGGAAAATGCTAACACACGACCTGGAACATGAAGGGCCCAGAAAAGAAAGCCTGCCAGATGCCACAGCAATAAATAGAGTGGGGCCCTGGAGACAGAACATTGGAGGAGAATGTGGAGCATTATATCTCAAATACCTTTTCCATCTGGGACTAAGCCAATGAAAGGGGATTTTTTGGAAACCTTTATAGGGCACCTTTAATTAATTTTCTTATGTATTTGTTCAGCAATCATTTAACTCACAGCTTGCGATGAGCCAAGTTCTTTGCATGCCTTCCAGAAACTCAGAAAAATAAGCTTCATAAGGTAATTTTAGGGGAAAAAAAGTTCTGAAGTATAGCAAACTGAAAGGTTAATACTATTTACATCTTGCTACTCATTACAATATTTATTTCACCATTTTGAGGGACAGATTATACACTCTGCTAATATTTAAGATAGAATTTCTAATAGTAGTGATATTCTATAAATAACAATCTGTGTGACCAATTTCAAATAAGAAAAAATGGTCTTGGAAAATTTATCTGGAAAAATTTTGCATATGGTATTTATTCAAGGGTCATCTATATAGTGGAAATAAATCTAACAAAATTTCTTTTTCAGAAAAATATGTAGTTTCCTGTGTCTATTTTAAAAAGAACTCCTTCTCCCACCTCTCAAGTCACACATACAAGCTGTGCTATCAATAGAAGCTAAAGATAAAATTAAAGAAATGCTGACTGCATGCCCAATCCTGGGATAACAGGGGAAAGAGAGCAGGCTAGCAATTACCCCTTCTCCCCTTATCTTTATCCGCTCTTATCTCTCCCAGGTTGGGGGCACTAGCACATCTGTACTCTATAACCTTCCTCCGAGTGGAGCCACAGCCAGTCAAGTGCCCTGCACATTAATATCTTTTCATTCTTTTTTGAAAGAAATCTTACAGTGAAGAAGAAATAAAATGCTGTATGTAAATGAAAATAACCAGTCATTTAGAAGTTATTTTTGGGGTTACATCACCAATATACTTAAAATGTCCTTTCACTTTAAATAGCAATGCATTTATCAAAGATGTATTTTAGGGATCTATATTCAAATTAAGTTTACTACTGACTTTGGGTGAATTCACTGTTTTCTAAACTCATATAAGCTACTTATCCCAGAAAGCCAAACTTTTGTAGTTTCTCCCAGAATGGATCACATTAGAGTTAAATATTAGGGAAAATTAGGGATTTACGTGGCAAGATGAAGGATATATTTGCTGTTGCTGTGGAGGTTTTCATCAACCCAACATGTTACTGTATTTCCTGATAGTGGCCTTTGAAATTAAGCATCACCTAATTCCAACAAATGTGGTGGCTAAGGGCATCCAAATCAGGGAGGTCTCACTATATTAATTTTTCCTCTTATACAAGCATTCTTGAGAACTCTGCCCTTACGTCTTTATGTCCATGAGTCAAATATTAAGAGCACACTTGAAATTTAGGATTTCTCTAATTTCCTAATACTTACCAGGTTTGTTTTCTGCCTACAATTATTAATCTAATTTTATCTTCTCAACACTTTGGGAATAATGTATTACCTTTAAAGTGTGCATAGCTGTTTCTATATAAATATCCCAAATTCAGGTTTCAATTTACTCAAAATGAAGTTGCTGATCTTATCTGAATTAAGAACCACCCTTATCGTTTTTACTCTTCTCCATCCCTTTCCAAATAGGTTATTTTGTAATAGATATTTTCTCCAATTTTTTTTGAAAAACTTAAAAATCTATTATCATAACCATACTTCCTTTTGCTGAACTATTTGGTGGTCTAATTATTATTTTAAATGTGGACCTGAAATAAAATAAAAAATGTAGAACAATTACAGCAGGTTTATTAGCCACCTTTCTTCTAGTGATCTTGGCTGGCATTGAAACCCAGTGGCTCCTCTCTAGCACCCAAGAGACTCAGGGAAAGAAGGAGGCAGGTGAGGAAGGCTGTAGGTCCAGGGGTAATGTGAGCTGAGTCCCCATGTAACACCTGGGAAGCAGACAGACGGACACTGCTGCTACTTTACGTTCTAAGGCAAAATTCACCAGAGACAGTATTTATCATTTGTTGAAATTCCATTACATTTATTAGAATAAGCATGCTGAATAAGAAAGTAAGGGCATCAGCAGATCTACCAGTATGATGGTTATTGATAAGTAGCATAAATTTAGCATTAAGAAAATAGTACTGATAATTTCAAATAAGAAATATCAATAACCTCAGAACAAATTCTATTTAAAAGCACATGGGAACTGAGAGAGAAGAGCATTTCCCTGCTGATTCCACACATCTGCACAAACTTAAGAAGGGTGATGACAGCCAACAGAGGAGCGACAGGGAACGAGCGTCAGAATTTCTGACAGAAACTGTATTTTCTGAGAAGTTATACTCAGTTACAGAAATCTACTGAAAACAAAACTTGGCACAAATCTTAGCTTAGCAGAATTCTATCACATACAACCAAAATAAAGACTAAGGGGGTAGAGAGGGAGCCCTGTAAACCTTTCAGAAAAGACAGAAACATGGCTAAAGGAGACCAAAGGAAGTTCTCAATACTTATTAATTAATGCTTTTACATAAAAATTACATTTGTAAAGTAATAAGATCATTTACACTATAATAACTTCCAATTTCTTAAAAAGAATTAATAATTGAATCTAGGAAAGGCTCTGTTCATTCAAGAAATAATTGCTTTTATACTTTTGAATATTTTAAACTGTGTTGTTAGTAGTGGCAATTTGCTCAGCCCACAATCATACACAAAAATATAATTGATAGGGGGAGTTTTATTCTCTTAGATTAGCAAAACAAGAACAGAATTTTTTTAAAAACTGTCTAAATTCTAGGATACATAGCTCTTAAAATTTTAATGTAGAGCACACTTTTTTTCCATGCTCTAAATAAGCTGTGAACCCTGAACACACTTTAACTTCAGTCTCCTAGAAAGTGATGATCTCTGTTCACTCTAACCTTTCCTTCATTTTAGACCTCAGTTTTCAGAATTGGATATATAAGTACTAAATACAATGTTCCAACTGATAAAAGATAGTAAGAATTCTAAAATATCTCTGAGCCGAATGACCAATATAACCTCTACAAACACTACTTTGTTTATTCATTTGATCCTTACAAAAGGTTTATCATATGCTATTCCAAATGCTTCATAAAACAACCCTAAAAATCTACCAAAAATATGAATATAGTATATGTTTATTTTTTTTTTGAGGGGGGACTGGTCCTAGGGATTGAACCAAGAGATTTATATATGCTAGACAAGCACTCTACTGAGTTCACATCCTTGATCCTATTTGTTTGTTTGTTTGTTTGTTTTATTTTGAGACAGCATCTTGCTAAGTTCCCCAGGCTGGCCTCAAACTTGTGATCCTCCCTCTGTCTCCTGAGTAGCTGGGGTTACAGGCATATACCATTGGTTTCATTTGAGAATTTGCAGTAGCTTTTATTTTGTGAGGGAACCAGATACTAAGCAAACATTTATTTAGAAATAGGCCTGAAATTTTTAATAAAAAGCAAACTTTTAAAAAGTAATGCACCTCTTTGCCATATTATGAAACAAAGAGACAAAAGGAAAATTTTTTCTAGGTGTAACAGAAAAGAAAAAGCCTGTAAAGGGACTGACCTTTTAGATAATGGAGTGCAAAAGAACGTGAAAACGCACTTCAAAAAAGTATCTCTCAGGGACATCAACTGAACAATAGAAATGCAGGAGTAAAAAAATTCTTTCTCCTTTCATTCTGTTTTATCTTTGCTCTATTTTCTTTGCCATTGTTTACTCTTTAGACACAATTATATTTAATTGAGATGGAACTGACAAAGCCACATTAGAAACTATTCATAAAAACGTCAATAGCAAAGGGCAAAAACACATTTAGCAGAAACAACAAAACAAAACATAAACCTGGTTTACAAGAGAGAAATGAAAGATTCTGTAGCACAAAATAAAGAACAGGAGTTCCCCCAAGTGCCTATTCTTTCACTGGTGGGATATAGCAGTATCTCATAATAAACTCACACAAGATGAGAAGGGTTCAGGTAAGTAGCTGTCCAGAAAAACATAAAAGACTGGTAAAAATTCAGCTTTTAAAAGATGGGTAGCCAGGCATGGTGGTGCATGCCTGTAATTCCAGCACTTGGGAGGCTGAGGCAGGAGGGTCAGTTGGAGTTTGAGGCCAGCCCGGGATACATAGTGAGATCCTGTCTCAAAACCTCCGAAAGACAAAACAACTGTCATGGTTTATGTCAGTGGACCCCAAGCCTCACGCAGTTAAGTGTTTGTGATTGGTTCACTGCCCTAGCACCTGGACTGGTGGTATGAGTGCTATACCTGGTGGAGCCAGGATATGATGTAATGGTGAGGAAAAGGTGTGTCTCTCTCTTGCTGGTTCTTGCCCTGCTGTTTGCAGCTGTCATGAACTGCAGCCCCACCACGCCACCCTGCTTTGGAGTATGGACTGAAACCTCCAAGAACTGTAAGAAATAAACCTTTCCTTCCTTAACTTTTGTCTCAGTGACAAGTAAAAAGTAAGACAACAAAACAAAAAAAACAACTAAAAGGTAGATATACAGGACTTCATTTGTGGAAGACTAATAACTAACTTATGAATGAACCAGACATCCATGTATTAATGGAAATAATCTAAGAGAACAATGTGGAGAAAACCAAATTCAAAATGTATACATTAGTATAACAGCATCTAAATAAACTTAAAAATAATGTTGTATGTATAAATAAGTAGATAAAAATGTATTAATTATGAATATATATATATATATATATATACTAAATTAAGTAATATACATCTTTGTTATAGTGATATTACCACTTGGGAGAGAGAAGTAGGCTGGTGATTTTCTTTAACTTTAAAAATTTGAGATCTGAAGCTAATATAGCAGTTCCAAAAGATTTTTAAATATGAGACTGGATGGCCACTTGTTTTATTCTTTTCCATAAACTACTTCATAATAAATATTAGTATTTTGAAAAAAAATTTATTATATAAATGAAGAAAGTTGTAGAGATTCAGACAATTAGTGGGAACCATTCCTTTAAGTGTAATTTTCTTATTTTTGAGATGGGAATAAAAAAATTATTTTCTATCTTCAGAAAGAGGAACAATGGTGAGTTAAGATGTAGAAGAAAAGTCCTTGATATGAGAAGTGCATGCCACATTTGGCAAATGGATGGTCATTTCCAGATGAAAGCAGATTATCCGAACATAATTATATTTCATTCTCTTTCTTCAAATGAGTGTTTCAACTCATGCACTATTCATGTAGGTTACACATTTTTTTTTAAAGACTATGAATGTAAGGTTTAAGAGACACGGTTAACAGGAGACATATTTTCATTACTTATTCAAATATATAACAAGAGTCTGGATTTTGGAGTAACAATTTGCACACTTAAAAGTGTTGAACAGCTGCATAAGACCACAACCAATTTGTTTCTTAAGTCCCTCTAAAAGTCTTTTTCTTTCAAACTTGCCATTAGAGATTTTCTCTTTTGTTTTGCTTTGGGTTTTTTAAAATTAAGTTCTCACTATTTAATTCAGCCTGGCCTTGAACTCACTTTATAGTCCAGACTAATCTGGAACTCAAGGTGATTTTCCTGCCTCATCCTCCAAAGTGCTAGGATTATAGGTAGGTGCCACCATACTTGGCTTTATTTTTTAAATTATTTTCTAATATAATCTCAATGAGCTCATCTGTGGCATTCTAGGGGAATCTAGGAGGAAAGTAACTTACCAACATTTCATTAGCTTTGAATTATGTATAATTCTTGGAATAGAAGAAGCTATAAAGTATTTCTTAAATCACAGTGAAAATAAGCCTGACACACTCCCCTAGTCACCTGAGATATTGTTAGGTAAGAGAGGCAATGTATCCCAAACACAAGTGGTTTTACACAGTATAAGTTTTGCCAAAAAGCAGGCTCTCTGAATGAAGACTATATATACACGCCTAGTAAGAGTGCATATTGATCTATAATTTCCAATATAAAATGGTCATATTTTTTATTACATGGTAGTTTTCAACTAATAGAGGCCTGTGTTCTCATAAAGCTAATACTTATTCTTCAATATTTATGGAACTCATTGTGCATTTCAAAGAATGAAAAACTGAGAAGTCAAATATAACTTGGTATCCTATGTACAAAAGAACACAGGCTAGGAAAATGACTACTTTTATAAATCTGACTCAGGAACTAAGTCACAAAGTATTAAATAATTAAATAACAAGATTAATGGGAGTCTTTGGATATTATTTTTCTCTCTAGTCATAAATGAAGCCTTTTTATAGGTATTAAATCTTATCATGCAGGATTTCTCATTTTACTAGAGACCTGAGAATATGTTCCTTTCACTTCTCATTTTCATCTCTGCACTCACTGTGTGTATGTATTCAGGGGAAGCTAAGACAGATATCAGTATAATCACACTATAAAAAGTGAGATGTCCCAAATTGGAACTATACCTTTAAGTCATTCAATCATTAGGTAACACCTGTAGTAGGTAGTCCAATGATTTATTACATTAATGCAAAGAAAACAGAATGAAAACTTGTCTTCCCTTGGAGAGGCTTTTACTGGAATATATATGGTCCAAGGTGGAAGTTCCATGACACAGGGGGTTGTCAGGGGAAATCTGCTCCTTAATAAAGCTTTTGTGGATAAAATTTTGAAAGGCCCACTGTTTCTCTGTCATATGCTCTTAATTTAGGGCTTTATATTTGAGCCCATGGAAAAATAAGCAGGAGGAGGAGTTGTCAAATCATTTTATTTTACTACAAGTGACAGTTAAGTTTAACTGTCAATTTCACTGGATTATGAGGTTCCTGAAAAGGTGATTGGATCATGGGCATATTATACTCATTAGTGGATTAATCCACTGATGCTCAGAGCTGAATGTGCTGTTAGAAAGTGGAGCACTATTAGAGGTGGGTCACTGAGGACATGACTTTGATGAGCATCTCTGTAGCTGGTGCTCCTCCACTGTGCTTTGCTTCTGGCTAGCATGAGGTATGCAGCTTTCCCCTGAAAAGTCCCTGCACCATAGTGTCTTTGTCTTTGTCTTTGTGACAGCTGACCATGAATTAAATCCTCTGAAACTATGAGCCAAATAAACTTCTACTCCTTTTAATTGTGTGCATGAAGTATATATATTTTTTCCAATAACCAGAAACTTGATCATTACACTGTTCAAGCATTAATAATGAAAGGGAGCCCAGGAGCTGAAATTAGGATGCAAAGTTGAAAGCAAGTGAAAAAAATATCTCTTTCTTACTCTTTTCTGTCTTCCCTCAGATATCATATTTTCTGTCACTTGTGGTCTTAGTAACAACTTGAGAAGTTTAACTAAGAGACTCAGCAGGGAGCCGGGCTTATTACTTTGTAAATATCCTAGTTCTGTGCAAGAGGAGGGCAAGGAGATTTTTGAGTGCTACACCTGCCCTGGATGTGTGTAGGGGGGTGGGGGGGGTGGCCTGTGTATAATACAAGAGAGGAAAAGGGGCTTGCTCTGCCCTTCTTTGGCTCTGTCCTCCTTTTGGTGGCTGCTACCTTGAAGTGTTCCCCCTGTGTCATGCCAACCTCCCTTGGAGCCAGCTGATTTGTACTGAAACCTCCAAAAAAGTGAGCTAAATAAACCTTTCCTTCCTTCATTTTGGTTGTCGGGTATTTTGTCCCAGTAATGAGTGAAAAGTAACCAAGAGAGTAACTGACCTTTCACCTTCCTAGCATCAATCCCTATCCATATTCCTGTATCAAACAAAAATGATCTCCTTTAACCACCAAACCAGAATTTCTGATTTTCCTGAAAAGCATCCACATATGCATGATAGTGTGTGTCTAAACAGTTAAAAACTTATATGAGCTCACAGTACAAGTATGACAAAGTGAAAAAACTGCACCAAGAAATAAAAGGGTAGGGGACACAGGCTCAGATCTATCTGTCTCTGGACCTACCAATTTTTATACTGCCATCTATAGTGTGGGCAGGTACAGATATTCTCTACAGGGACTTGGGAAGGAAGATTCATTCGCATCTGGGAAACACAATGAAGGTTTATTTTTTAAAAATTGTAAAATCCACGATGCATATATCACTAAGAACTGTCCAATTCAAAACACCAATACTACATCAATTGAGAAACACTAATAAATAATTTTAATGTTCTTTTGCTCCATCTAAACTCTCAAAAAGTTAAACAAAATGTAAGAAACTTTAAAGTCATATGAAAGAACTATGAAGATAAGTAAACTTTTGAATTATATATTTCATAGCAAAAGTTTTTACAAATGGTCTTATCTTTCTCAAAATGAAAAAGGATGAAATGAAAATTGAGTCTAGGATGATATAGAGGGATTCTGATAAAAAAATTCTCTGTCTATGGGAGACGAAATAAATTAATATGATATGAGATCAGGAAATAGCTACACTTTCTTAAAGTCAAATAAAATCAGAAATGAAATAGAAGACATTACTGATACTACTGAAATAAAAATAATTTTAAGAGACTACAATATTTATTCACCAAGAAATAGCATAACACAGGTGAAATGGATAAACACTGAAAACATTCAATCTACCAGAACTAAAGTCTTTAGAAGACTTAAACTTGTAAAAAGATTGAATTACTAATTAACAATGAAAAGTTTTAGATCAGATAACTGCACTTGAGAATTATACCAACCATTGAAAGAAGAATTAACTTCAATCCTTGTCAAATGTTAAAAACACCGAAGACAATGGAACATTTCCAAACTCACTATATGAGGTCAACACAATCTCAATGCCAAAGCCAGGTAAAAAGACCATAAGAAAACTACATGTAAATATCCCTTATAAATACAGCTGCACAAAAGAAAAAACTCCTAAACAATGCTAGCAGACCAAGTTTACCTAGTCAATAACAGGATTACATACCATGACCAAGTTGGATTTACCCTAGGGATACAAGGATGAGTCAATACATAGAAGCTATTCATATGACACACAATATTAACAGAAAAAAGGATAAAAATCATATGGTCCTCTCAATAAATGTTGAAAAATATTTAGCTTAACAACATTTTAAGATTTAAGAAGTCAGTAAATAAAGCATAGAAGGAAATCACAAATAAATGGAAAGATATCACATGGCTGTAGATTCTAACACATATTACTGCAAAAATATCGACACTAACCAAAGAGATCACAGAATCAGTGCAATTTTATATGAGAAACACAATGTAAATAATTTTTAAAAACAAAATAAAAAATAATTAGGAAATAGATCTTTGCAAATAGGAAGGGGATTCAGAAGTGGGTGCAGGGAGGAGGGAGGGAAAGGGGAATAAGAAGAATTAACATGGTAAATACATGTACTTCCCCCTTGATACTAATATACAGGAAGACTTATAAATTAAAAGAAGACAACAGAGGGACTAGAATTAAACCTACATGTATTTAATAGCATAATCTTTGACAAAGATATCAAGACTGTAAATTAAGTATAAACTCTTCAACACAATGTTGATATTCACATGCAAAGAATAAATTGGCCCTAATTTTATAACATACCCTAAAACCAATCCCAAACTGATTAGACTTAAACATAAGACCTGAAACTACAAAATTATTTGGCAAATACATACACAAATCCTCATATCACTGATTTAGGATATGATTTCTTACATATGACACGGATAATAAAAGCAAAAGTAGGCAAGTGGGATTACATCAAACTAAAAAGTTTCTGTACAGCAAACAAAGCAATCAACAGCACATAAAGGCAACTTAGAACACTGTAGAAAATATTTGCTCAGAATATGTCTGATCAGGGCTTAATATTATGAACACATAAGAAATGCTTACAAGTCAGTAACAAAAAAAAATAATATAATTCAAAAATGAACAAATTGTGTCCAATAGGGAAGTGGTCCAAGGGAACAAGGAGAGGGGTGAGGAGGAGAAGGGGAAGTGAGAAGAATAAAAATGTGCCATGTATAGGATCCTAATAACTCTGAGCAATGTAAATATTATCTGCCAAAACAAGAGCTAAGACAAACAATGTCAACAAATACAAAAATCGTGATGGGGAACCAGAGGATGGGATGGGGAAGAGGGAATTAGGTAAATAAGAGCTGTAAAATGTGTATGTGACCACTCCTCAAGATGACAGAAAAATACATGAACTGCAAATGTTTACTAATCAAATCAAATCAAATTTTTAAAAATTCAAAAATAGATAATGACATTGTACTGCATTAGTCAGCTTTCCCATTGCTGGACAAAATACCTGTCACAATTTAAAGGAGAAAAGATTTAATTTAACTCACAGCTTGATGAGATTCCAGTCCACGTCCAGCAGGTCCCAAAGGAAAAGCATGGCAGAAGGGCACAGTGGAGCTAAACTCATAGTTCCTGGAAGCCAGGAAGCAGAGAAAGGAACAGTGCCAGAGAGGAATGGGCAAGGATAGTACTCAAGCCCACACCTCCATAACCTACCCAGCCATAACCAGAAGCCTGCCCTTTTAATCTGTTGGGCATTTCTTAATTAATGAAGTTGACATACCTGGATTAACAGTCACAGAATTGAATAAACATTTCCTCCAAGAAAGCTTACAAATGGACAACAGATACATAAAATGATGCTCCTCATTATCAATCACCAGGGAAATGCAAATGAGCTATTAGCTTACATGCTTTAAAATGGTAATGAGAGAGAGAGAGAGAATATAAATATGAACATGGAGAAACTGAAACTTTTGTAAATGCAAAATTAGATGTTATAGAAAACAGTATGGAGATTCTTCTAAAAATGAAAAATAGAATTGCCATGTAATCCAGCAATCCTACTTCTGGGTATATATCCAAAAACTTCACAAAGATTTTGCAAAGATATTTTTATACTATGTTCATTATAACATTGTTAACAGCAGTTAAGATCCACATCAATAATCTAAATGTTCATCAGCAGATAAATAAAGAAAATGCAAAGTATGCTTAGGAATATCCCTTAGATTTACAACAGAAAAAAATATTGCTGTATATGAAAACATGGGTGAAATAAGGTCATTCTGTAGCTGAAACAAATGAGTCATAGAATGACAAATACTGCATTACTCCACTCATGAAATACCTAAAAATGTCAAACTTATAGATGAAGAAAGTAGAATGGAGATGGAGGGAGGGAATATGAGCAGTTGCTATTCAACAGGTACAGTTTCAGTCAAGCAAGACGAAAAGGTAATAAGGATTTGCTGAGCTACAGTGTGTGTCGTCAACTCTGCACTTAAAATTTTTATAAAGGATAGAATTCATGTTTTATAGGGATTTGTTACCACAATGAAAAAGAAAAAAGGAATGTAGATCCTTGGGTATGAAGATTTAAAAACAAACTCTGAAAGGTTTCAGGTAGTTTAAGCAGAATCTTACTTATATTCAAGGTAAAAGTATTTAGGTAACTTCTCAAATCTTTTCCAATGCTTCTGTTTCCATGGTTACAGTTATTAGGATCTAACACATTGTACATCCAACCAAATTGACCAACTGCAGGGTGGAAAATGGGGGCACAACTTCTCATGAACCCAGTCCCTCAAGAAATACTGTCTGTCTCGCTCTTCAATGAGAGTTAATCATGAGGCCCAATAAGAAAGGGTGCAGTGGGAAAACTGGAATTTAGCCCAGTACTGCAGTAAAATCTGCTTTGATTTCTCAGTACAAATAGAAGAAATACACAGTAAAGGACTATTAAGGAAGAAAACATCTGTCACCTTGGACAGAATAAAAGTCCCACCAAATGAAATAAATGCCTTTGGGAAAACACCATGTCATGTTAGAAAGTACTATGTTCTTCTTGCTTGCTCTTCATATAGTTTCCAACCTCTCCATGTACCAGACCTTCCCTAGACCCTGTTTTCTTCTCCAGCAGTGAAAACCACATAAACTGAATTTAGTCTTTGGTTAGGACTTTGTCATAAAATGCTTTCAAAATAAAAGTGTTTTACTTGGTACCACCTCAGTGGCAAACATAATTCCAAATGAAAGCCTTGTTCTACTAACAAGCTTTTTCCTTGAAAAACAATACTGTTAAGTTTTCAAACTGTCAATTGACAGACACATGCACATGCATGCACACACATACATGCACACAAGCACATTCACACACACACACCTCTAAACAAATTCTCTGCCATCATTTCTGAAACACATGGTGGGTACCTCTTACTCGAACTAAATGAGAGCATTGTTCAGTGAGATTTTACAATTTGAAAAGAGTCATAACAATAATGCTAGTCGATATTAAGAAATGCAATTTTGACTTTCAACTTTTTAAAGTATAATTTATTTTGTGAACCTAGAAATAAAATGAATTTTAAGCCAGTGTGATGGGGTATAGCATCCTTGTAACATTCCACAGAGTATACAATAATAAGCATCAGAACTAGGATGGTATATTTCTTTTCATTTATATCTATATTCCAATGAAATCAAAGGAGTTTAACTTATGAATTTTCTAGTTGCAGAGTTCATATTGAAATGCAGTATGACTATTATTATGCATTTAAAAACATTCCTTAAAATTAATAATATTTTCAGTAAAAAAATGGAAAAAACAACACGAACCTTGAAACAGCAGATCAGAAGAAAAGCATGTTCTTTGGGAACTTGGCTGAAATGTATTCACAAAAGTTTTCTCAATGAAAGCTGCTCATAAAAGAAGTCCCATGGAAGACAATATGGCTCTGACATTCCAGATGCGTCTAGAAACAAAGCACACCATTAGGGCATGTTCAAAATACCATTACTGCCAGCCCCAGCTCTGAAATTGTTAGTATGTTGTTCATATCTTTTAACTGTGTACCCCAAATCTTCCTGTTCATAACTGCAAGGTGGGGCATTAATCTTTCACCATTATATTTAGAAATTACTAAAAGCCAGAAGTATTTAGGAACTAAGCAAATGTCTGTATTTCCCCTTACCTACCCAGACTATGACAGAAGACCTGGGGATAGCATATGAGTATAGAGTAGCAAGGCTGTTTCCTGAGCACCTGCAGGGATGAGGCTTTGTGACAGGGGATCCAGACACATGGGTTCTTTGACCCAAACAATAGTCCTGCAGTAGGTGAGTCCTGGTTCCCTTTCACAGATAAGAAAAACTGATGCATGGATTGTTGCCTCAGGCTAGAACCTGTGCCCTCTAACACCCAAAACCCTTAGGTCTGGCTCTGTCCTTCATTTTATTCTGTGTCCTATGTGACTTAGAAAAATATTCCACAAACAGGATTGACAAGAGGACAAATAACACCACAATATACTAAGTTAATTCAAGTATTACTAAGTTGTGAAATTATTTCTCCTAATGTTTTTATATTAAATATTGTCTTAGGTCCACAGAAAAAATAGATACCCAGCTTTAAGCAATGCATTTTTTTTTCCTCCAACTATTTCCCTTGAGTAAAGAGAACAAGTCTCTTGGCAATCAACAGCTCCCTGGTGTTGTGGTGCTGGCTTGTGTGCCCACCTACATCAAGGACGGTGATGCCAACTTTTCATCTTCCTGGCCCCTCCACATGACTCATAGCTCTTTCACTCTCCAAGGGAAAGAACATTCGGTTTTTCTGATGCAATTAGGACCAGAAACCCACATCCTCTGTGCATATCCCTGAATAATATATCTGCATCTCCATGTGGCTTCATCCATCTCAACGACTGAAGGCAACTGAACAAGGGTTGGCAGGGATCTCTGCACATCTCGTTTTGAGTCAACAATCTGATAGTGTTGGTGTGAACACAGAGTCATAAAGCTTACACTCCTCCAGAAATCTTAGTATCCATTCTTACAGTGTAGTATTTCAGGATCAACATCCACCAAGTAAACAATGCAAAATTTCCCTCAAAGTGCCCTTGATTTTGTTGGGTCTTGGGACTTTGAGTTCATTCCCATACTACACCTTAGAAGGACCTCAGAAAGCCTAGAAAAGGATGGAGCCTGGAAGGTCACACACAATTTTTCAAATTTTGCTTTATTTTATTTTTGACAACTGAAGCTTAAGTCATAAATAAAGAAGCTAGGTGAGGGTGATTGATAATATTTTTCAAGCTCTGTGGGACTGGAAGCCTGAGATCCTAATATGGGTAAAAAAAAGAATAGCGATAGAATTAGTTCATCTTTGTATGAAAGAAGGAAGAAGAGCTTGATAAACAATGCAGGGAGAAGCCCTAGAACAGACTCTACCCTAAGTAATACGGATGCAAAACAAACAGAAACTCTTTATAAAACATCATAAAGTAGCATTCTTTCTTCTTCATACCACTCACACACATAGGTTCTATACAAAACCGAGAAATTTCCTTTATCAAAAAAATCCCAATGTGAATTTTTAAGTATTCATTCAGCCACTTTTCACCAGAAATCTGAAGTCAATAGATAGTCAGAAAATTCCAGGAACACTGAAAGAAGAAAGATAGTCTTTTTTTTCCAAGAAAATTATTATCTTGGAGAGAGAGAGCTAGGGTGTCAACTATAAGAAGGTGGCCCTAATACAACTAATGATGAAAGCAGCCTAGAAGCAGACTAGCTGATGCATTCCTGCTTCTCACTCCCTAGCTATATGACCTTGGCCAGAGTAAGCAAACTCGCTCATTTCTGCTTTCTCATTTGTATATTTCCTTGGAGGCTGTTTTGAGAATTGAGTAAAACCTACACAAAGTGTTTGGTGCACTGAGAAGCACATAACAAGATCTCATCGGATCTGCAAGGAAAAAGTGCTTGGAGGTTTATGAGGAGTTGTAATTCTCTCTGTTGAGGAATCAAGAAGGGTTCAGTGAGGAAACTAGCATTTAACAAAAATTATAAACAAACATGATAATGCCTTTACACATGCTAAAGCTCTTAGAGATATCCTCTGATAATTGAAAAGCCAGAAAATTAAGTACTTTATATAAGAAAAAAGTAGGTCCATAAAATTACACATTATTTTCCAGGACTTGGTGTAAAAGGAGATATCTACCATAACAGCACAGCCCAAGAATGTCACAAAGGAGAAAATCTATGCACTGCTACTAAGAAAGGTACAATATCCCACAGGATCCTCTTCTATTCTATGGTAATACAAAATGACACCATGGCTTTTAATGGAACTTGGCAAGCTCACCATTTTTAAACTTAGCCTCCAATTTAAATCACAGGGCTTGTGACTCAAATCTCCAATGTGACCTTTACTGTGTATTGTTCAAGAAAACATGCCTGACACTATGAAGAGAAATCATACATCTTTTTACTTTAAAAAAATATAATGAAAGATGTATTGTTACAAGCACAGAGTGGCAAAATGATTGTGGCTGTGAATCGTCAGAAGCAGTGAAAATAAAGACTATTTCATACCATTCATTTAGAAATGTTGTCTTATCACATTAATGAACATTCCTATTCCTCCCTTATTCTAAATTGTAATTCAAAAGAAGCTTGGAAGGAATCTCATCATTTATAGATTTAAAATCTAATCCCTCTGAACATAACCACTTTTTAAAAAGCTCACTGAGCCACACTACTTTGTCCTTGAGAGACTCACGCAGTATTGTACTGAACAGAGTAGCAAAGGGAACATAGTAGCTTCAAACTTCCTCAGTCTTCTTTCTCCCTAGCCCTAGGTGTCTGCTGTAGGACAGTGTTATGGTTTGCACTTGTAAATGATGTTTCTAGGTACCTTCTGGTATCTGACTCTTCTGCCTTCTGTCATAGGATAAAATATTCCTCCCTTTGAAAGAAGGAGCTTAGATTCAGGAAGTTGCCAGAAAAGCTAAGCCTGCTAATATCTTAATCTTGAACTTTTCAGCCTCCAAAAAAGATGAGAAAAGAAATTTCTATTCTTTATAAATTACCTACTCTATGGTATTTTGTTAGAGCAGCATCAATTGGGCCAGGACAGAAATGATTACCAGAGGAGTAAGGTGCTGTTAGCATACCTGAAGATGTATAAGCAGCTTTGGAACTGGTAGTGGGTAAAGCTAGAAGGGTTTTGAAGTGAGTGTGTGAGAAACTGGCACTGCCATGAATGGAAACTCCATTGAGGACTCAGAAGAAAAGCTGTAGGAACAGCCTCAGTCTTCTTAGTGATTATCCAAGTAGGTGTGGTCACTAGTAATGCTGGTTAAAATATGGGCAGTAAAGATTATTCTGATAAGGTCTCAGATAAAAACAAATACCAAAGTATTAGAAAATGCAGAAAGGGCCATCTTTATTGTAAATTGGCAAATTACTTGCCCTGGGACTTTCTAGAAGGCAAACTAATGAGTAACTAGTTAATATATTTGGTGAAAGAAATCTCAATTTCCATGATCACATTAGCTCATTCTTTAAACTACTTCTGTCTGTGTGTCTCTCTGTCTTTCACCTTATACCCTATTTGTTCTATTTCTCTAAAAAATAAACTTTACTGTTATAAGCAGTGCTCTTTGGTGAGACAGAATTGAGAGAGAAAAAAGAGAGAAAGGAATAAGGAAAAGGAAGGAAGAGAGGAAGAAGAGAAGAAAGGAGGAGAAGAAAAGGAAGAGAGTAAAAGGTAAATAAAGGGAGAGAGAATATGGGAGAGGAGACAGGAGCTAGAGAAGGGATGTATTAGAGGGACTGGCTCAGAGCTACAGAGGCTGAAAATTCCCACCATAGGCTGCAGAATCAGGGAAGGCAGTAGTGTGGCTCAGTCCCAGTCCAAAGGACTTAGAACCAAGTCAGGTGACAGTGCAATTCTCAGTCCAAGGTCAAAGGCCCTTTTAGAGCTCATGGGGCCACTGGTATAAATTCTAAAGCCCAAAGGATAGAAAACTTTGGGTTCTAAAGCTCAAGGGCAGAATAAAAAAGACAGCTTCTAGGAAGAGTGAGAGCAAGATTTTACCCTTCTTCCACCTTCATGTTCTATTCAGGCTCCATCTGTTAGGATGGAAACTGTCTACATGGAAGGACCTCCCCCAGGTCACTCACCACCCCAAGCACAAGTCTTTTCTAGAAACACCCAAATAGACCTGCCAGGAGAGCCTAATCGTTCTAATAAAATGTCAGACCACCTGGGGTTCTCTTTCTACAGAAGAGAGACAGGCTCAGTGCCTACTAAAATACTGAAAATGATTAACGCTTTATGGTTAAACCTTAACCCAGCAAGCTGACACCCCAAATCGACCATAACAATAGTTATCACTGACTAGTCCATAGATACACCGTGAGCTGTACGGCATACACCCATTTATCACACTGACTTACACACACTTTTGGGGGGCAGTATTAGGTATTGATTCAGGGTTTTCATACTGAGCTTTAACCCCAGATCCCCTTTTTTTTTTTTAATTCTGAGATAGAGTCTTGCTAAGTTTCTAAAGCTGACCTTGAATTTGCAATACTTTTGTCTCTGCTTTGCAGAGTGCTTGCTTTACTGGTGTGTTTTTGGATATATTGAATTTGAGAAATGTCTTGATTCCTATGCTTATAAATACTGAAAACCAAAGATTTCATAAATATTTCTTTTCAACGATCACTGGAAATGGCAAATAGTACTTAATAGCTGTAACTGAGGTGTAATTAACACATATACCTCTCTACACTGATATTAAGTAGAGTTCTATGAGTTTTGCCAAATATACAGACTCCTTCAAAGTTCTTGGGCATCTAAGGACACTTGAGGATATGATCCCGCTTGTCTAGTGCAGGTGCAGAATGGGATACAGTTATGTAACAGGTAAACATGCATGTGCTGGTTATGGTGGTACACAAGAATGTAAATAGGAGATAACGAGCTCGATCAGAATTATGCACTAAAGACACAGGTGGCTCTTGCTCCTGCTCTCTTGCATTCTTGCACTCTGCTCTGCTCCATGCTGCTTGCTGTTGTTGCTCATGTTTTGCATATGAACATTCTTTAACCTGGGGACTTCACCCTCAAAAATCTCAGGTCACCTGAGCAGGCAAACAACTGGCGTAGTCAGCATGGTACTTAGGTGAATGGTCCCATGGGGGCTATGAAAACAGTATCCAAAGGCAAAAAGAAAAAAAAATCCCCAGGAAATGACTCACTATGTTTACCTGTAGCCACCTTGTTAGCAGCTTGGAAAGCCCCAGAGGACTGGAAAACAGTCTATTTAGAGCCCAGGGATGTCTTATAAGCCTTGAAAGCAATATACAGACCAATTCCAAACACCCCACCATGAAATGGTGGGGCAGATGGCTTGGCTATTTTTCTTCTGCTGCATAAGTCAAAAGCTGAATGGCCTTGACCAGCAAGTAGCTACAAGAGATAAAGGAGAACCTTGAACAATTGCCAGCTGCTGAGATGCTCATGTTGCAAGGTGTGGGAAGCACTGTCTCCTCCAATAATGTGTCCAGAAATGTAAGTTGTCATGTCCAGAAAATTCACCTTGTTTTACACACTAGACCAGCTATTTGCCAAAAAAAGAGTTAGAAAAACCTTTAGCTCAGGAGGGCCGCCTACCTCTACCCAGCATACAACTTATACAACGTATACAGCCATAGAGTGTTGGGAGCTGACAAAACAATGAAACCAGGTGGGTAAAACAGTGTCCACATGGCTGTGACAGCTGTGGGACAATGAGGCTGATAACCCACAGGCCCACAGGAGATGTCCCAAATAGCCAACATAGCACCACCTCTATGCGATGGGTTCTGCAGGATATACAGTAGATAGCCCCCTAAATGGGTAATGAGACTGTGATAAATTATTGATAGAAGCAGCTCGTCTGGTTCAGGATAATCCAGGTGACCTGCCAGAGCAAGTGACTAGACTTGATAACTGCTACGTAAAATGGACACATGACAGATGATGTTTACGCTACAGTAATGTAGCCCAATTGAGAAACTGCTGACTGCATGCACAAAGGACATGATCCTGGTGAGCAGGCCAGCTGGTACATTCAGGTCAGTGGCAGCCCTTCTAGCCCCTTTTACAGATCATCCGATTCATAATGCTGTAAATGCCTTGGCCAAACTGGGGAATGTAAAAGTAAAATGCCAAGGTAATATGAGATCTGTAAAAATTGTACCAACAAGGAAAAAAAAAAAAGAGATCCTTTAGGTAAGCAGGGCTATCACCCCAAGGACAGGCAGTGGGACACTAAAGGTTGGTTGGCACCAGATGTAGACAGACCTTTTGGCAGTCAGCATAGCCACAGATAAATTAGACAGGCAGCCTTTGGATGTATTACTGACTCTGTGGAGACAGCAATACCCTGAGTAGCAATACCAGTCAATGGGCCAGGGCCAGAAGAAAAAAACAACCCCAGTAAAGCAAAAAAAAATGACACTGGCCTCCTTTTATCCCAGTTAAGAGATAAGCTGAGGCACCTGGGTTTTGGGGGGGTCCCAGGAGACTGGAGACCACATATGAAATTGACTATTTACTGGTTCCCAAAAAATGTACAACATGTACTGGTGTTGATAGATACTGGAGCTGAGTCAACACTGACATATAACAATCCAGACCATTTTACAGGACCAACCATACACATAAAAAGCTATAGAGGTTTGTATGTCACAGTCTGGAAGGTCCAGGTGACTTTGGATATTAAGTACTTGCCCCATCACCTGGTCATGTTTATGTTTTCCCAGTTGCTAAATACATGCTGGGGGTAAACATACTGACTGGTGATCAGCTCAACACCATGTAGGAAAAATTTCAACAGTAAATTCGCAACTATGACAAAACCACAGTCCAAGGCCATTCACACCATACACTTCTGATTCTCCTGCAAGCCACACAGGTTGTGCTTGCAGGACACATGAAACAGTACTGGCTTCTGGGAGGCCAGGAAGAGATGGGACAAACTGTCTTTAAAAAAAAAAAAAAAAAAAGAGGCAGAGGTGATACTCCCTGCTAAGCTCTTCAGTATGGCCTGTACAAAGCCAGAGAGTCATGGAAAATGATTGTAAAGTTTCACCCTGACACTGGCAATCAGAACCACTTTGCCTTCACCCGAAAGGGTAGGCAATAGACCTTCCAGATGTTACCACAAAAGCTATTTGCATGGCCCAATTTTGTGTCATGACCTGGTGGCCCAGGACCTGGCCACCTGGACCAACCCACAGCCACACTGTATGTCACTGTTTTGCATTGATGATAAGCTCTGATTGCCTTACAGATTTGAAAGCCACCATACAGTCTGAAAAAAGCTTTTCTCACATCAGGGTGAACCATAAACAAAGTCTAGGAAACTGGCTTATCTGTCAAATTCTTAGTTGTTATATGCACACAACAGTATACCAATTACAGATGTATGTGGGCTTGCTATGTTTTTGGTGGATGTACCACATCTAGCTACTCTGCTGTGCTCTTTATACCAGATGACCATAAGGGACACAACATGGGCTGGACAAATGCAGCAGAAGCTCCTTGCTGAATAGATGCAGCAGAAGCTGCTTTTCAAGATGCAAGAGGGCTGCTGCACAGATGTAAGCCCTATGAGTCCTTGACCCTATCCTGCCACTTATCCTAACCATCAATGTGGGTAACGATGGATTTGGCTGGGGGCTATGACAAAAACAGGAAAAGTAAAAGCACTCTGTTGGGTTTTGGTCATGAAAGGGCACCAAAAGCCAGTATTCTGATTGAAAAATGACAGCACTGGATCTCTAGTGTATGTACAGATCACTTGCACTCTACATGTCACTATAGACAGTGTCCTTCCCAAACACAGAATTCTAATTTCTGTCACTGTGGTGGATTAACTAATGGCCAACTAGTAAAACCCAGCTGAACTTAATCAGCATGGTGCTGAGTGTGGAAGGCATACTGGAGGATTGTTGCCAACACCATCAAAAGAGAACTGGAGGGGAAGATGGTGTGCTTTTCTCCTGGAGAAGCTTGTCACACTGGCTTTCCTGATATGGAGTCAGATATTCTCATCATCGGAGGAGCTTGGGTCCTTGCTGTCTCTGAGGAAGGCTGTGGTTCTCTTTGGAGAAGCTCTGGACCTTTCTTTAAGCATCACTTTCTTGGCTCCAGTGCAGATCCTTCAGCCTGATGGCACAGATCTTTCATCTACTGGTGTAGACTTTCTAGCTTCCACCACTGACCTCTGGGCCATCCCAGTGCAGGTTCTTGATACGGACTTGCATCAGACATTGTCATGGGCTCTAGGCCTCCAGTTAGACTCATGTAGGACACTGCAGGGGGATCAAGCCAATTCTTTGGGTCTCTAGTGTATGGACAGATCACTTGCACTCTTTTGCATTTGACTATTTGGGTGAATATTATAAAATAATTCTGTAAGTTATGTGACCTGTATTAAATATTTTCCCTTGTGAACCCTGACTATAACATTCACCTTAGAGAGCTTTGCTTGTATTTGTTGTCAACTGTATTAGCAGTACAATGAGTTAATTCATAAGTATTATTCTCTTCATAAATGAGTGGTAAGTTATTATGTGAGGAGTATCCTATTGTATGAATATACCTTCATATATTTTTCATTCTCCTGTTGGTGGACACTTACAATGCACAAAGCTATCATAAACATTCTTGTACAAAGCTTTAAGTTCTTATATAAGATTTTACATGTTTTCAGTTTTATTAATAATAACTAGGTGTGATATTGCTAGGGATTAATGGAGGTCCATATTTATGTTTGTAATAGAACATCCTGCCTCTCACCAAGGTCTTTTCTATTTTATACCCTCACCAGCACTGTATGAGACTTTCAGTATTACTGTGTCCTCATCAATATTTGATGTACTCAGTCCTTCTATTTTCAGCTATTCCAGTGGCTGGGAAGTTTTAATTAAATTTGTGTTTTCCTCATGACTAATGCTGTCATTTTTATATCTTCAAATGTTTATTAAACATTCTTATGTATTTTTGTGAAGGTTCTGTTTAAATTATTTGTAAATTCACAAAGGATGTTTTTGTATTTTTAATGTAGAGGTCCTTTATATTTCCTGGACTGTATTCCTTTGTCATATAAAATTTTAGCAAATTATGTTCCCATTCTGTGGTTTGTCTATTAACCATATCACTTAATGAGTTTTAAATTTTTATAATTAACTGATTTTTTTTCTTATAATGAAGGTACTTTTGGTATTCTAAGAAATTATTGCTAATACATTCTACTTTTTCATAAAGTATTATAGTTTTTACTTGTATGCATAGATCTTTACACACTTAGAATTTATATTTACCTATGGTGTGAGGCAAGTACCAGTACTAACATTTATTTTGTTTCAATACAGTCAATAAATTGCTCCAGGAATTTTCTCTTCTTCTTAACAAACCTTTCCTTATTCCATGCAATTGCTTTGGTGGCTTTGTGAAAAATCAATTGACTGTATAAGTGGGTATTTATTTCCTGACTATACATTTGGTTTCACTGATTGATTAGTCTAGCTTTACATAATATATTTTTCTTATTGATGCTTGTAAACTAAACCTTGAAATCAAATATTAATACCCCAACATTAACTTCCTTTTTTCAAAAATATTTTGAGGCTTCTAAGTTCTTATAATTCTATATAATTTTTAAAAACCAATTTATTAATTTGCACAAAACATTATTATGGATTGTTTTTAATATATACATTACTTTGGGGAAAACCAACATCTTAATAATACAGAGCCTTCACTGTAAAGTATATCTCCATTTATTTATATCTTGTTGAAGTTTTATAGAATTATTTTTAATCTTCAATGTACATATCTTGTAACAATCTTTCTAGTACATTACTTAATATTTTATAATTTTCATACTACTGTAAGTGGTATTACCTGTAATTTCATTTTGCTATCATTTCTTAGTGTACAGAAATAGAATTGATATTTTTTATTGATTTTATACACTGAGACTGTTAAATCCAATAAATTTTTGCTGAGTTCAACTACATCATCCTGGATTACTTGGGATTTTCCATATAAATTTTTAATACAAAATCTCTATTATATTTTTAAACAAAGATAGTTTTATTACTCTTTTTCTATCTGTATGATTTTTACTTCTTTGCCTGACTCTGCTGCATTGACTAGGACCTTCAGCATGATGGTGGCTGAAAATGCTGAGAAGACAACAATGCCTTTTCCAAGTTAGAAGGAAAACATTCATTATTTCAGCATTATTAGTTATGAGGTTTCCATAGATTTCCTTTAACAGTTAACTGGAGCCTTTTGGGAAGTATACATATCAAAAAGAGATCCATCCTCATGAATAACAGTGTTTTATAAAAGGGCTAGAGGGAACTAGCTTAAGTCGCTTTTGTTCTTCACCGAAACCATGTCCTGTGAGAACGCAGTGTTATATCCTCTTTTGTCTTTCCTCTTCCTCCTGGATGTGAGGGCTCTACTGAGATGGCACCATGGAGGGAACACGCTCTACTGGACACTGCTGGTACCTTGTTCTTAAACTTTCCAGCCTCCAGAATTACAAAAACAAAACTCTGTTCTTGAAAAACTATTTAGCATCAGATATTTTACAGCAGTACCAAAGGATTAAAATGAAAATATTCTCATCTCACAAAGAAATCATTATTTTCTACAGGTGATGAGACAGAAATAAAGTTGTATTAGTCAATTTTCCATAATGGTAATAAAACCCTGATAGTCAGCTTAAGAGGGAAAAGCTAATGTTTAAATTTTAATTTGTATTAGTATATCTTTGGGTATATAATGATTCTGAAAAATTCATCGTTGGAAGCATGTATGTGTACTTTAATGTATCCTAGTTCTTTTTAAGTCTCATTCCCATCCCCTCCAGCCCATCCCTCCATCTCTTGGTTCCCTTCCCATTTATAATATGATTTTTGCTCATAGGTTCAGAAACTTCAATCACTGGATGGTTGGCTGCACAGTTTTTGTTCCTGTTTTTTCTGCTGGGGGGCAGGCCCCAGGGCAAGGCAGTATTAATGTGAGAAGTGTTTGGTGGAGTGAGCTTGTCACGTCATGGCAGCTAGGAAGCAAAAACAGAAAAAAGAAAAAAAAAAAAAAAAAAGGATGTGCCCAGGTCCTAATATCCCCTTCTAAGGCATGCTTTCAAATGATCTAACACCCTTCTGCTATGCTCAAGCTCCAACACCTGCCAATCTGAGGACCATACCTTCAACACATGGTCTTTGGAGACATTCCAGGTTCAAACCATAGCATATCATTTAAAGGTACAGAAGTAATACAAGATGAAAATGATGCCACATTAGAAGTGGGGAGCTGTTAATACAAATAAGCTAGATCCTTATTTAACATAGTGCTGAGTTGTCGGATAATAGTGCTAAATTTTGATAAATCAAAATATGATTCAGTCAATATATTTAGAGTTATAAATGAACTAACAAATGCAAATGTAAAAACAGTTAAAAGAATTAATAAGCTTTTTGTCTGGACTAGTAATTTGAGAGATGGGATCCAGGATTACAGTTTCTCATTATAAGCCTCCTATATTTTTAAAGTTTTAAAATCAAATACATGTGTTTTATTGAAAAAAATAAATGTGAAGTATTTATTAAGTTTTTTTAAAATTCCATTGAGAAACCATCCAACTACATTTGTGCTTCATAATGCAGGCTACAACATTTACATATAGTCTTGAATAATTCAAAAATTAAAATACTACATGTTTAAGACTCAGATTTAAAAATCTTCTAAATATTGTGACCTGTAGCAGACAATATCACAGCAACACCTTAGTATACACAATAAAATAGCCTACATTGGGTGTTAAAAACCAAAACTGGTGAAAAATATAAAGTGAGTAAATGATTGTCCTAAAGACTCATCTCAACAGTACTTCATAAATGTCACAGAAAGAAAATGTGAATTCTTTATTAGTGAAACCAAGGAAGGTTACTTAAATTGCAGCTATTCAAAAATATCTTGAGTCTGTTGTTTATTCTGTGATTCCCCCAATGGCCTATATATTCAGAGGTGTGGCCTCTGTAAGATGATCAGATCATGGGAGCTATACTTGTGAGTGGATCAATCCCCTGATGAGTTATAGCTGAATGTGCTGTTTAGGAGGTGGGGTGCGCTGGTTAGATGAGGTGTGTCACTAGGGGCATACCTTGAGGGTGATCTGCCTTCCAGACTCCCTCTTTGTCACTCTGCTTCCTGGCTGCCATGAGGTGAGTAGCATTCCTCTGCCATGATTCCATCATGATGTTTCTGCCTATGGGCTGAATTTGCTAAACCATAAGTCAAATTAAAGCTCTTTTCCTTCAAACTGTGGGTGTTGGGTGTTGTGTCCAGCAACATGAAGGCTGACTAATACATTCCCAGTAAGAAAGATAATAAATTCCTCATCAGAAACAGGGTCTGTGAGCTGTATCCCCAACTTTCATTCACGAGATATGACACCTCTACCATTAAATGTGGCATAGCTCAACTGACATTAGGCACTTCAAATATGGATATAGCTGATGTGTCACAAATTAGAACCTTTAGATATGATGACTATTTTGAAATGCAGTTTTTGAAAAAGTAAAAATAAAGTAGAAAGTCTTTAAAAGAGACATATTAAAACAAGAAAGTATGTATAGTCTTTGAATGATATTCTCATTCATCTTAAAATTTCCTTTGCTGTGTGTTTAAACACTTCAATTGAAGAATCTTCCCAATGCCATTTGATATAGGTAAACATCTGAAATTCAACATGAGGCTTTTAAATACTGTCTGTCTTGTAGAAGCTTTAAAAATGAATACTGGTCTATATTCTAAAGAAACAAAGAATATATAAGCTCTTACTCCGCAGCATTCTTATGAATTAGGACTTTCTAGCAGCTGGAAATCTGTACACATACATATTCAGTACTGGACAGCTTTAAATCTAACTACAACCTCATTGTCAAATTAGAGCTCAGAAAGTTTCACCAGTAGAAATAGGCTTCTACCTCTATTGGAGCTAATTATTGAAAAGGTTTAAAATTTAACAAACTTTTTTTGCAGAATAAGAAGAATAATTAATATTCAAATGGTATAGGGTTGACTTTCTGTGGATAAAATGCAATTAGAGATTAAAGAACCCCATTAATCCCATGTAAGTTTTTATGGGCCTTCCAAAATTGGGGGAAAAGATTTTGCTTCTCTGACAGCTCTCTACTCCTATTTCAGATGCATTTACATGTACTGATAGCTGTTAGTAGCAATACAGTTACTATACAAGCCCTTTAAGAATAGATGCTCCATGATATCAAGGATATTGTCTCATTTATTACTATATCCAACAATCTAAAAGTATGTCTAAGATTTAATAAGTATTCTATTTTTAAGGAATAACAAATACATATTTTTGTTGTGAAAATTAAAGAACAAGTCCAGATAGAAGTACTTTTGCAAATTCTCACATATTTAGAGGTAAGAGTCATCACTATTCTTCCACACAACTGTATCCTTGTTGGGGCTGGACTAAGAGGTCTGACCAGGTCATTTCCCATGTTTTGAATTCTAATAAAGGCCAACACTAGACTTATCTATTGGTGAGATGCAGAATAATGGAGTTGTTCAGAGTATGTACTCTCATACATGACTTTCTTGGTTCAGATCACACTGCTATGGATGACTTATTTGCTTCATGTTCTTAAAATAAATATTTAACCTCTTTATACTTAGTTATCTTGTCTGTAAACTGGGAGATAATAATAGTACCTAATTCACTAGGTTGTAAGCATTAAATGGATTATTTTATGTAACTCACTAAAAACAGGTCTGGCACAAAGTAAGCACCAAGTGGTGCTGCTAGTGTTGATGTGATGACTATTTTAAAATACGGCTTTTGAAAAAGTAAAAATGAAATAGCCTTTAAAAGATACAAGTGTGAAAACAAGATTGTAGAGTGTTTGAATGATATTCTTACTCATTTTCACATTTCCTCTGCCCTGTGTTTAAACATATCAAGTGAAGAATCTGCTTTTAATACAGAAAAATATATGGAAATTCAGCAATGTCTACACGGATATTTTTTTCACTAACTCCACATTAATTTAAGGCTTAGCCAGACACAGCGGTTCATGCCTGTAATCTCAGTACTGAAGAAGGCCAAAGTTACAAGTTTGAGCCCTGCTTGGGCAGCTTAGCGAGATGATGTTTATAAATAAAACGGTATTACAAACTGTGCTGCTATAAACATGGATGCACATATATCGCTGTGACATGACCTTTTCAATTTTTCTGGGAAAATACCCGGGAGGGGAATAGTTGGATTGAATGGATCTTCCAATCCTAGTTTTTTGAGGAATCTCCATCCGGATTTCCACAGTGGGTGCACCAGTCTACACTCCCACCAACAGTTGAGAAGTGTTCCTTTTCCCCCACAGCTTCACCAACATTTATTATCAGTTGATTTCTTGATGACAGCCATTCTTTCTGGAGATAAAATCTCAATGCTGTTTTAATTTGCATTTCTTGAATGATCAGTGATGGTGAAATAAATCAGACTCATATCTGTAAATGTTGTATTGTATCTCTAGTATAAAAATAATAATAAAAAACTGAAAGAGTAATAAGATCTAAAATGTATAATAGATATTGTAATAACAAAAGGGAAAGAAAGTGTTGTAAAGGATATAACTGTATATATGTTTAAGCATGCAAGATAGATAACCATACTACTAAGTTTTTGTTGGTTCAACAGAATAGTTTGTACTGTCATTGTTTGATTATCCATTTTTTATGCTTTGATTTTGTAACCTGAACAACTATTTCTAAGATAACAATACACAATTTATCAACTAGTGATTTCTTACTGGTTTTTTGAAATTCTGTATTATATATACCCTTTTTTCTGTTTTGCTTTTTTCTCTAAATAAAATATAAATAAATAAATAAAAATTTTTCAAAAGCACTGGGGTAGTGCAATGGTAGTGAGAATGTCCTTCCCTGAAAAAAAAAAAAAAAAAACCCTATATATTATATCCCTGAATTCCTCTGAAGTTTCACCTTGATGTTATTATTCTCCACATTTAGTTCTTTAAAGAGCCTGGTACAGCTACAGCTCAATTTGTTTTGGATAAAATAAGGATAGGAGTCGGGGCATTTAATCACAGATGCAGCCTCAGGGTATCTATTCATTCTTAGCCTGTTTTTCAAAGCATGCTGTTAAATGCATTTTCTTTTTCAAAAAGGCTTTTTAAAGCTACTTGGACAGAATCAGGTTATTTAAAGGTAAAAGAATTTTAATTTTTATTGAGATTTTATTTAAAAACACAGAGTTGGTAAGAGGATGCAATTTTAGTATATATGCTGCCGAAGCGAGCACAAAAGGATGCAATTTAAGATGGTAATTTCATTCAGAGGAGCTTGGTTTGTGGATTATTGTACACACAACAGTGTTGCACAGTTTATTTACATTCTCTCTCTGCTCCATTAATACTGAAATCCGAATATCAGTTTACTTCAACATAAACAGATCAGACTGACATGAATTACTCCGGAACTTTTAAAAGGAAGAACCCAAAATAAAACAATACATACATCTGCTCCACATCCTCTGTGCTGTGAACAAGACCTTTCAGTCAAAACTTGTTAAATTAGGTCAAGGAGTTCTCCTGGGAAAAAATAGTTTGCCAAAAAGTTTTAAAATTCCCCAAATAAGACATAAAGCAATATGCCATTTCATTGATTCCAGTTCATTCTTTCACAGTGTTTTGGGAAATGCTGGACCATTGGTCTGCATCATTTCACTTCCTTGTAGGGGAAAACTGTCACCAAAAGCTACTCACTGAAACTGTAATCATCTTTCAAGTTCATTCTAGGGGATCCAAAAGGAGAACACTAAACATTTCCTTTCCACAGGCTATCAGATAAATAGTGCCTGAGAAGAATAATTTATGTGTTCATGATGTATGGGTTATTTATATGTAATACACATATTTAATTATATGTATAACATGCATATATTTTTTACATAATTTCTGTATTACATAATTTCTGCATACTGTTATATTTACCCATATCTAGTACATATACCACATGTATTAATAGAGTAGTCAAATCATTTTTAACATCAGGTTGAGTTTTTCTAGTACAGAATTTCTACAAAAGTTGTTTAAATTATAGTTATACAAAAATCCTTCCAGAGTCACAAAGTCCTGAAAATTAAGTCTAACCTGATTTTCTTTTCACTACACAATATGCTTTTTTATGCTTCTAATTGTACAACACAGTTAGGTTTTCATATTGTTTTGCATGTTTTTATCCAAGAAATGAAACCCACTCCATCCTCAGAACAAAAGCTGACAAGCACTCAAGTGATGGGTGAACAAAATACAAAAAAAAAAGTCATATGAGCTGCCAAGTGGCACAAAGTTCTCAAGTTTACCATAATATTTTGAAAAACTTTGCCAATGAACATATCATGAACTAAAAGACTTGCTAGCATTATGCTAGAGATGTATAACATAGTATATAATAAAGAAAACCACTTGCAAAAAGTAAATGTTAGCGAAGCATTTTAAGATAGCTTCCAAAACCAATGTGAGGTTTTTAGTTTGTGTTTTTCTTTTTTCATTTTAGGCCAAAGAATAATTTTGATACTATCAGCTTCTAAAGCGTAACTTCAATATTTTACTTCCTATCTATCACTCACATTTTTGGGTGACAGTCAAATAAACCAATCAATCTGTATTTATTATTGAAAACCTAAGAAATACAATTTTCCTGGCTTAAATTCAGTTAGTAAGATCTTGCTTCATGAGATCAATATCAGTCCCTTTTATGAGAATTGTATTTTTTCCATTTACCTGTTTATCCTTCCAGTCATCTATTTATCCCATTCTTCTTTCCAACAAGCATTAGTCAGGTACTTAGCATATATTACAAATTTTGCTGAATTCCAGAAAGATAATGATAGACAAGACAGAGTCACTGCTTTCACAGAGTTTCTAGCCTACCTTGGAAGTCTCAGTAAAAGATTAATAACCATGGTTTGTGCCAAGTGCTGGTATAAAAAACAAACAGCCTGCTAGAAGGAAGAGTGCTGAGAAAGGTCATAATGGTTCCTGAAGGAACCTTTATCCTGAGGCTTTAGGAGTAAGTAGGCAGGCAGGAAAAAATGAAAGGAGTTTGAGGACCAGAAGGAATGACACATTAAATAACCAGGAGAAGGAAGAGTGTGAAACATTCAGAAAACTCAGAGAGAAATGGCTGGTATATAAAGAATAAAGGAAGAAATGATAAGAAATAAGGCTGGAGAGATGAGCGCGGGTCAGGATCATTCTTATTTTTATGATACATTCTTTTGCCTGTAAGTCCTCTTTGTTGCTCATTTATAGTTGTAATAAATTCTAAAGTGGGTAACTAACAACATATTCTGAAGTTGTAATAAACAATATATTTCATTACAAACATCTCACTATAACTCAGTGAACCATTTATAATAAAACAAAACAACTACTCATTTAACCCACTAGGAAATTTTCAGAGCTTTTAAAATAATAGGTTAGGCATTGTGATCACATCTACATTTGTGATTTACAGGTCCTTTGAAATTTATTACAATGGGAAGTTACACAAAAGTAAGGAGTATATATTAGTACCCACAAATACAAGAAAAAATATTTTTTCATTAAGTAAAAGTTCATCCTTAGCCACTGATCAGAGTTTAAAAAATGGTATTTTTCAAAAAAAATAAATAAAATTATGATTTTTCACTAATTTCAATAATAATGCAATGCTGGTTTACATTCAAATTTATTTATATTCACATTTGTGTGTATGTCTGTTTTGTAATAGCTACAGAAATAGTAATAATTAGTTAAGCCTCTGTGAGTTAAATAAAGCAATAATATCTTCTTCATGTTCTCTTCTAGAGTCAGGCAATTTTGAATTTCTGTTGTTTTATTTTTCTTGTCGGAGTCTATTAAAATAGACTCCAAAGTAGATAAAATGTAAGTCAAACCAGTTTTCTATGCCTTAAATCTCCAATTAAGAGCTACATTCATGTTTAGTCATAAATAGTTGACTCAATCACAATAAGTCCCTATCGGTAGCTACTAAATTTCTAAACCAGAAGCAATTATATTTCCGGAAAGAATCACTGAAATGTTTACATCCAGCACTACATACATTTTTATCTTAATAAATGTTAAAATTTATTATTGTTCTGAATCCATTCTCACTTCCCTTTTCACTCTGGCATATGAACTTGCACTTGTAGCCAGAAACCTCTGTTGGGAGGGGAGGATTAATTTACAGGACTGCAAGGGAACAATAGAGATGCTAAGTCAGCCAGCCAGGCTCCTCTGGGCTCTCCCACCAAATTCTGGGCTCTGGCCCCATCGGATCAATCTATTAACCCTTGAACACTCAGTTGTCTAAAATGACACGTTGAAACCCACCACTGGTTCTATTTTGGGTTAATACATAGAGTTTTCTTATACTAAGAGTTGTCTAATAATGGAACTATTTATCTTATCAAGCAGTAACTCCCATCACTGATGTGTGTGGAGCACTGGAGTATTAGTTATTTAACCTTCAAATCCCATAGATAAAGGTAGTGTTTATAGAGAACAGCTGCCAAAGTCCAGCCTCAAACACAAACCCTCTTCCTAAAATATCTTTGTCACAAGAAGTAGCATGGATTGCCCTTCTCTATGCCCATGGTTTTCCTATCTCAAGATGAGGTACACATAGTTTTAATAACTTAGTCACATAGCAATGGCTGCTTCATTGGTGTCTTTCACATATCTATTTTGTTTCTCTTTTACATAAGTGTAATGATACTGTTCTGAGGAAAAGAAATGAACGCCCAGGGAATTAACTAACTCGTCCAAGGTCATGCAACTCTTATGCAGCAGGTCAGGAACCTGAATGTAGATCTTTTGAGTCCGAAAGGGCCCGGGTTCAAGCAGTGGTTCATAGTAATTTCCTGGTTATCTTCATGAAAATCATTCACTGTACGTGATTTTTAAAATGTACATTCCTGGGTTCTAGCAAGAGTGAAGAGTCCCCCCCCCACAACTGCTAAATTTCACATCTTCAGTCAGCTTTCCACAAGAAACACATCTAGAGTTTTTCATTTCAGTGTGTTATAGACAATGAGCAAAATATTGATATGGTATTCAAAGCTAAGTCTTTGTTAATTGACTGAATTCTCACAACTTCACAAGACAGCTAATAGTATGACATCTATGTTACAGATAAAGTTAGGTTTAGAGTGAGCATACATATGATACCAGGCTATGTCAACCAGATTTACAGCTACAACCAGACTTGCAACTTCAAGTAATCTCTGTAATTGCCTGAGAAGGGCCAGGGGAACAACTACCCATGAGAGCTTTTGACCTGAGTTTCTGGACCAGAATGAAGCTCTCCTATTATACACTGCTATTCACCTCGGGGCCTTCACAAGCCCTATCCTCCTGGATAACAACCCTGGACACTCCAGCCCTTTCCCACATTCTTCCTCCTCAAGCGTAATGTGGGCATCATCTGGATATGCAAGATGAGGCAGATGCCCTTCCTCTTCCTCTTGGCATTAATGACACTGCCCCACCTCCGCAGGATACCCTCTAGCTGTAGACATTGTGCTTTATTTATTTCTACCCTAGGTGCCCAGCAGTAAACTGGAACTTTGTGGATGTTTGTGAGATAAGTGAATGGTGAATAGAATATAAGGGATGGTCACTCTCTTTATAATAGCATTTATCAAAGTTTTCCAAACCCCTGCGTTCATTGACACAGCATTAATTTCCTGATAGGAAGCCTGGAGGGCAGAAAGCTAAAGCCACTGCCAAAAGCAGATCAATCCAATTGCAGATACCGGGCCTCTGAAATTATAATACAAGTCAGTCGGAAACCTGTGCAAGCTAGAAAAATGTGACTGGAAGAGGATTTTAGAGGCATGTCTACTGCATACAACAGAGTGTGTACACATGCAGCATTTTGGCTTCAGGGCTATGAATGTGTGAGCAAATGGGGGAAGTGAAACTTGGCTTGCAAATTCAGGCCTTTTCTCTCCAGCCAGCAGAAACAAGGGTCATGTTTCCCTCTTCTGCATTGACCACTGAAGAAGCCATTTGGGGAAAACAAATTCTTCTGCACAAGAGAAACAGAGAAAACAATGGAAAAGAAAACTGTTGCAGGACTTTGGTTCTTTGGCTCTTGCTTCTAGAAAATTCTAGTTAGAACTTCATCTAGTTTGTTCTGTCAGTGGCCTACTAAATCAAACAGAGTAATTGCAAAATGTTCCACGATCTTTGAGAAGGATTTCTTACATGTCTGGAAAGCCACTGGAGTTGTAATTAAATTCCTCAAACAAAGCAGCCCCCAATACACAGCATGTTACTTTCCCTCACTTGTGAAACTTACCAAATTCTTGAGATTTTGTACATGTTAAACAGATTCACTAACACTTTTTTTCCTTTAGAAGAGATTTAGAGTTTCACCCCACATCAAAGACTCTATATCAAAGAAATACAAAAGGGAATTTGTGATTAGGAGAAACATATTAATTTTTCCTTCCCAGTAATATCCTAAAGTGACAACAGGCAAAAGCTATTATGCTACCCCAGTGACGGAAAGCCCAGATTACCACACAAATAAACAATGTGTTTCAGATAATATAGACTGAATCATGCCTCACAGCACATTTCATAGTGGAAAATATGTTCATGAAATTTGTGGGCTGGTAATTCAAGGAAAGTGCCCTCAAGTTTTCAGGTTTCTACAAACTTTATATAAAATATGTGGTTCAGCTGGGGGATTTAGCTCAGAGGCATAAGTGCTTGCCTGGCAAGTGCAAGGTCACGAGTCGATCCCCTGTACCAAAAAAAAAAAAAAAAAAAAAGTGGTTCAGTGAAACTTGCATCTCATTAAATAAATTTCAACAAATGTTTGACCAGAAGCTCAAGAATGACTGCCCTCTGCCTATGTGACCATGGTAGTAGATATAATGCTCTCTCTGTTCAGGTATCTCTGCTGCTATCATCTGAATGTTTATGCCCTCACCTCCTAATTTATGTGTTGAAATCTTAAACTCCAAGTGATGTTTTTAGGAGGTAGAACCTCTGGGCAATGACTTACACCATGAGAAGGGGATTAGGATCCTTATAAAATCCCTACCTTGTGAGAACAGAGCAAGTAGCAGCATCTATGAACCAAAGAGTGGGTCTCCACTAGGCACTGAATCTGCTGGTAACTTGATCTTGGACTTTCAGTCTCCAGAACTGGAAGAAATAAATTTCTGTTGTATATAAGCCACTCAGTATTTTGCCTAAACAAACTAAAACACTTACTCTGCCCAATAAATAATAAATTTGGATGCATGGTCACAGAGACATGGAGGATTATTTTGTTTAGAAAAGCATCCCCCAAACTAAGGCATTATATGAAGTGCATTCCTCTCCAAGAAAGATTATGAAATATATTAATATGTTTCCTACTCTTCTAAACTGCTTTTTCTCACTTTATATTCAATTATTCTCAGGAAATGTTTTATGAACCAATTTGATTATTCATCCATATTAGGTTCCTTCTGATAGGTGAGACATAAAGGTATCCTTTCCCATAGCCCTGCTACTGAATCTGTCACACAAGGAGGCAACTATCAGCAAAAAGTACAATAAAAAATGTTTATACAATCATTTCCATGAGAAGTCACTCTTTTTCCTTTTTTTTTGGTGTTTCAACAGTACTTGCCTGCACAAGTTCAAAGGTAGTAGGTATCATGATATTCTAATGTAATAACCAACATTATTTTAATATAGGACAGTCTTTAATGTAGATTGAGTCCAGACCATAAATCTATAGTGATGTTTAAAAGATAATGAAATTTCCAGAGTTGGTCCACTAGATTCTTAAATTTTATTCACACAATATTATAGAACCTAAAATTTTTTGAAGTAGTAGGGAGCAATCTCAGAGACACTTTACCACTGAGCTATTATCCCCAACCCTTTTTATTTTTCATTTGAGACTGGCTATTACTAAATTTTCCAGGTTTGCCTCAGACTTGGCCTCTTTCAGTCTCCCAAGCAGTTGGTGTTATAGGTGAATGCCACCACATCCAGCTCAGAATCCACAAACCTTGAATCTTATTCATTTCTCCACCACAAAAAAATTTTCTAGTTCTTTCTTTCAGATCAGATATGAAAATAACTGAAGCATTTACAGTTGCCATTTCATGAATCTTTCAAATACTAACTAAATACCTAGAATTGAATTTTCTCATTTAGTTGTTTCAGATGTTTGTTTTTTCATCTTTGAGATGTACATTAATTCACATGTAATACACACACCCCAAAGTGCCCATACTGGAGTACAGAAAATTATAGAAAATTTAACAATGGAATGTCTATTAATTTTAACACTTTTCTTTTAAATTCAGCAATGAAGGCAGTGATTCTAGAGTACATGACAAAATTCTTCCCTCCTCAAGTCAAGAATAATTGGCAGATTTTATCTCCTTTCCAATGTATATGAAAGTCTGAGGGCCTAAGAGAGCAGAGAGAACAACAATAACTAGGAGAATTCTAGGTACCAGTTTCAGACTTGTAAATCATCATGTAACTCCTTTAAATTATGAATCTTTGTGCTGGAACTTCCTGTATTATCAAGGCAACTAAGATTCTTATTAAACAACTACAACAGTTTGAATTTAATTAAATAACATTATTGAATTTATACCTGTGTGTCTCTTGATTTCACCATCTACCTCAGATACCACCTGTGATTCATCCACATACACTACTACATTAATCTCGAATCTGTCTCAAAATTTATTTCTTCCCACAGTAGGAAATGGATTATTTAGCTTTAGCATAAGAACAAAACTTCAACCTACCTCTACAACCTGACCTGCCATTTTGTCCAATCTAAATTCAAGCTGTTCTGTATAACTAAAATGTCTTTCTATAACATACCTCTAACCAGCCCAGAGACTGAGATAAATTTACCACAGTGTCTCACAACCCCTAGCAGAAATCCTGCACTGAACACTTGACTGGTGGGCAAAAAAACAATACCAGGAGATCCCAGTCCACAGAGCAGATCACAGGAGCAGGCAGGGGTAGAGAAGGTAGCTTGCTGGCAACAGCAGGTAGGAACAAGCATAGAAAGCTCAAGGAACTCTTCATCCCCTGTGATCGACTGAAACCCTGTAAGTCTGGAATGTTGCATGCCATACGCAATGTTCAGTCCCATATTCATATTTCATACTCTTGTCCTCTGTGTAAGGTGCCTCTGCTTTTTATGCCCAGACTCAGGCTAAAGAGCTAGATCTGGGCTTCCATTAAGTATAAAATCTCTCCTGGGCCCCTGGTGATATGTGTCACACCTCCCTAGATCCTAAACATTTACATTATTTTAAATATCTGCTAACTCTCTAATTCCCTTTGGGCTATAAGCTTCCTGAATGGGGTAGGGCCTTATTTGTCTCAGTGTTCCCAGAACCCAGCAGCATTCCTAGCTCATAGTAAGAATGCTTTTAAAATTGTGTATAATATAATTGAATAAATAAATGTACTTAGCTTTAAATTGCAATAGTACGTCTTACTGGCCTGGTGATCTAGATTCCCATCATTATGACCCTGGATAATATCCATTCTCTAACTCTTCCATAACAGATCAGGAGCAAGCCTTTGAGCCCCTTCCCAGCAAACTTCATTGGCACTGCTCCTGGTGGCTCATTATATACCCTTAATGAATACAGCAGTGCCCCCTGCACACACATGGTTCAAAGTTTCTTACTAAGTTCCTAAAGCCAAAGGCAAGTTTTAAAAATTTTATTATTGTATTTTATTCAATTCTTAAAACTTCTCCAATATCACTGATAAGTAATGTGTGCAAGAAACCAGGTTATGAAAATGCCATTGTTCAGTATGGTGACTATATGTAGTAACTATGTCCTGTATCTGTACCATTTCAAAAAAGAAAGAATTTTGATAGTTTTCATCACAAAATAATAAATGTTTAAGGAGATAAATGTTTAAATATGATGTAGTACATATATGTATCAAACATTTCACAATACATTATTAATACATACCATTTTTATATTCTTGTGTATCAGTTATAAATTTTAAAAAAGAAATATTTAAAAAAAAGAAAGAAAGAAACCTGGCTAGCTGGGAGGGGATGAAAACTGGTAAGACATCATCCTTCTTTCCACAGAACTTTTTAATGAGGTGAGGAGAAACCACCATCAAATGAGCTACACTGATGTGGTAATAGCAAGCTTTGCCATGTGGCCATCAGACAGGTGGAAGAATAGGCCCTTGGAGATTTGAGGAGTGGACACTGAGATGGAAGAAACAATGGAAATATGTGAGAGTCAGAAAAGTGGTGAGTATGTGTGGGCCTCAGAATGCTCTGAGCAGCCCTGGCAGTGGGCAGGGAGAGGCCAGAGGCAAGCCAGGGATGAGAAGTACAGTGACCATGCAGCAGGCTCACCTGGACACTGCCCATGACCTGCAGTGACCACCACTCTTTATAGCAACTCTTTCACAAACTCTATTTTTTTTATTCAGCAAGATTTATAAACCAAATTTACTAAAATACAGCATCTAGTAAGTATTTTAAATCATTGAGCACTTTTCAGTGTGGCACATTTGTATAAGATAAAGCAAATAAGAGACCTGGCAAGAACAATGTTGCTAAGATGGCCTCTGATGAGCCCTGCAGGCTGGCAACACTTCAGAGGATGAGCAACTTACTGGGCCACAGGCAATGGTGACAGAGTGACTGTATAATGGGGCAGAGCTCTGCTTCTATATAATTAATTTCTAACCACATTTAATGGCATAACCCCAGAAAGATCCAGCATAAGAATTGTAAACTACAGGGCCATAGTCTTTTTACAGACATATTTTAAGATATTAGTGTCACACCAAGGACTTTAATCAAAATTAAGGTAAAGTGACTTTCTCCAATGCAGGAACCTATACTTTTTCTATATTATTTGAAGAGGATTTTAGTGCTATCATTATAAATTTAACAGAGATATTTTCAACTCTCAGGGAAAAAAATGTGACAGAACTGATCTATAATGACTATGCCTACTAATTATACAGTAGAATGAACACTCAGTCATTCCCTTTCCCTCTCACACAGAATACTACTAGGTGAGAGAAAGGGAGTGGACACTACTGTCTACAAGTGTCTTTATTTAATATTTGCAATTAAATAGAGGGAGGCAGATTTTAATAGACATCTGAATACGGCTAAAAAAGGTCAGGTGTTTGTCCAAGGCCCAAGAAGGTAATGAGGGCTGGGGCTGGAATCCCAAATCCTCCTGGGACCAGAGCTCTTCTGTCATTCTCTAGATGCAAAGAATCAGACCCCTTGCTACTATAGAGCAGGAGATGGACGAGTGCAGCCTAGGTAGAGGCCACTACATTCTCTGGCTTCCCTTAGCCTCCCCACTGCGCAGTGAGAAGTGAAATGTGAACATTTGGCCCCCTGGGGAGACCAAGAGGGGCAGAATGGGATTCGACTGCAATGTTTTTACAGACACTGGAGCCCAAGGAAGGAAAAAACAGTGATTACCCATGGGCTCTGATAATACCTGTCAGATGCTATGCTTTTAAAAGCAGGATTTGATGCCAAATATCTCACTGTAAGAAAATGTAACTAAGTATCTAAATGACTCTACTATCTGAAATTACCCCGGCTTAGCAGATGGAGAGTCAGAAGAACCCACTCATTCCATTATCAACCCTCTGATCCCCATCTAAACGCACTGCATAGTGCTGACCCATTGAGAAATGTACTGATATGAGAGGATTCTTGTCCTTAAAGAACCACAGTGATGTGGGCAACACAGACAATGAACACTGCAGGGCCCTGGGGTCCCTGCAGTACTGTATCACACTGACTTCCTCTGTCCAAACAGAAACTGACCACAAGGACCACATTTTAATCCTTGTCATTTATCACATTCAAGTAATATGAGTTCTCTGATCAGCTGAAGGGAAAAAATGAACCAAAAAAGGGTAGGAGAGAAGGAATCTCTTATATAGTAACTTGTAGGAATTTGGTGATTATCTTAGTTACTTTTCTCTCATTGATGAGACAAAATATCTACCCAATGCCCAAAATTAAGGGAGGAAAGGTTTATTAAGTTCATAGTTTGTGGAGGATTCAGTCCATAATCAACTGGCTCCAAGGCAGGGTGACTTGGCAGAAGAGCAACAGTTCTTTGCAAAGGAAGACAGCAAAAGCAACAAGAGCAAAAAGGGAGGAGTACAGAGAGATGACTCTTTCTGTCCCTTACATTTTATGCAGGCTACTTACCCTAGGGTGAGTGTAGCATTCACACTCAGAATCTCAGCATTGGACCATGATCAATCACAAATTCTAGAAACCTGCCCCCATTGCTGTATGAAGCTTTGGGGGTGGCATCCAGACATAAATTGTAACAATGATGAACCTACACTCTGCTGGAAATGGTATTCTCACACATAGGAGAGGGTGCATGAAGACATTTCACTGTTCTCCAAAGGAAACCCAGAAGAGCATGCCCTGGATTACTCTTATTTGGAGCTGTCTGAAAAAGCAAACACAATTAGACTTTTGTCCAAGCCATTTGCATAAGGTTTATAGATCCCTTGGGTCTGGAAACAGGATTTTTTTTCTACAAACTTAGAATAATTAAATTTTATGTTTTATAGGTACATCATGAAAGACACAAACCAATAAACTTTTATTTTAGGACAACCTGATACACAGTCTGATATGATGACACATTCCATGGAAGGTACTGTGGACCTCTAGAGAGAAAAGTGAGGACTGAGGCCAGAAACTCACCCAGGTTGCTAAACAATGACTGCTCTGGGTTTGGTAGTCCTGCTCCCATTAGGGAGCTGTGTCCACAGTTTCCTTCCCTTGAGACCAGTGACGGTCCTTATCCCACAGTAAGGGCCTCAATGTCTCTGCTATCAGATCTAGTTGCTTTCTTAAGTCCTCTGTGCCAAAGCAGTTTCTTGTCCCTGAGTCTTACAATGCTTCACTCAGGTCCTTCTCCCAATAAAAAGAGAAGTATAAAACATACTTTGCCCTAGATCTTTGCTTAGAGTGAGTGAAAACAGAAGTTTGTATGATGATTTACTGATGATATTAATATTCCCATATTGTAATTACAGTATATTATAAATAGTTGCTTATATAACTAACTGTTTTACTGGACTAGGAGCTCCCAGAGGTCTGACCAGTGTCCCTGGGGCCCCACTCTGGACTCAACAGACAGTATGGGCTCACTACATGCCTTTTGAGTATGTCACAAGAGAAATACATGCTACAAGGCAGAAGAGCGAGACCTAAATAAAATTTGAGTTCTAAAGCAGATATGTGGCAATCAAGTATTTAAAAAATATCAAACAGACTAATTTATAAAGAATCATGGATAGAATCAAATTCTAAGTAGTGACAGTTTATCTATGGACAAGACTGTGGTTGTGGCATTCTGTATAGATAACAAAATGGACTCACTTTCTGATACTTGTTGGCATATGCCTATCAATGACATTCAATTCTTAAAAGTACCATGCAAATCTCTTTGTAAAAAAAAAAAGTGAGTCTTGCATTAACTAAATTCAAATAATTCAATATTTTTATTAACAAATCATAGAGATGTAGATTACTAGGGAATAATGCTTTGCTTGAATAAAATACTACTCTGGGTAAGCCACCACTGGTTTAATGAGCTTTTTGTGTTCTGGGCTTAATAAAAAAACTGTATTAGTCATTTCATGTACATATGGTGGAGCTGATAAATTATTTATAATGAAGCAAAATAACCCCTAATCCAGTTTAATGATCCCCATATTTTAAAATATAAAAAATTTATCCTTAAGCTCACACAAAAACCTAGATGATACAGAAAATCCTCTGAATCATCTGATGATGCAGATAAATAAAGAATTCACAAAAGCCATAAAGCAAACTAATGAAGGAGGTAAGATTAGAATCTGAGTTTCACAACTCTTTGGCTGGTATACTTGCTATCATATCACTGTCCTCAGAAGTCATGGATAAAGGCTGGAAGGCTGGAGAGCAGAGTTCTACTTTGTGTATCATGTCTGTTCATGTAGTTCCACTATGCTTTAGTGCATTGATACCCTGATCTGTGGGTTTCATGCCATTAAAAAGCAAAAACACTATATTACAATGGGGATTTTTAAAAAAAACAAAACAGTCTTGTACATTTTTCCTCTTTTAGTAGAGGTCACAGAGAAAAACCTGACATGGAAAGTCACTGTAGACTTCCATTTGGAAAGCAGTGTGTTGTGGTTTGAGTCTGAATGTCCTCCCAAAGCCTCATGCAGTAAGGGAAGTGGGCTTCTAGAGTTGGTGAATGACTCATGGTCCAATGCTGGGATTCTGAGTGTGAGTGCTACACCCAAGTGGATGTGATCTACATACCATAGAAGGGACAGAGAGAGCCTTCTCTCTGTGCTCCTCCTCTTCTGCTCTTGTTGCTAGTGCTGTTTTCTGCTACCATGAACTCTTGCCCTCTGCTATAATCCACTTTGCCATGCAGCCAGCTGTTTATGGACTGAAACATTCACAAACTGTGAGCTAAATAAACCTCTTCTTCCTTCCCTTTGGGTGTCAAGTTTTATCCCGGTAATAAAAGAAAGTAACACAGTGGTTGAGGCAAAAATATAGAATTTGGGCCTCAATCATATCACAGTATCCATGTTTGTTTGGGTGCATCACTTTGATCTCTAAGTCATTTTAAATTAATCCATATAATTTAATAATTTCTAACTTATCTCCATCTCTTCCTACTGTAATGATTAGTCTTAAAACAAAAACCAAGTGTGATTGTTTTCATAAGGTGACTCAAGACTCATGCACCAGAATCACCTGTGGTGCTTGACAAGACTCAGGTTTTTTGACCCCAGTCACACTGGAGTTCTCAGGAAATGGAGTCTAGTTCTCAGAGGTCTAGATTATAGGGCAAGAAATATGACAGGCTGATGGTAGACTGTAAGAATAAAAATAAGAAAAATTAGGCCGCTCTGGTAAGTGGTTGTGGCCCCCCAAGCCGTGGCCACCCTAGGGCGAGAACCATCAGCATCTCCTGAGATCTGTGTCATGTTGGAACTTAGGGCGCTGTGCTGGGAAACCAAGAAATTGGCTTGCAGCCCTGGCAAGGGGCTGTGAGCCTACTTTCACACAGGCTGAGATTCAAACTTCCCTCCACCGCACCCCGCCCCCATTAGCAAATGGGAGCCAGGGATCTGAGCATTTCTTGTGACACTGACTATATGCAATATAGCAAATAAGGGGGATTTGCTTCTACCATCTCTTTGAAGGTGAATATTTTTTATCATTGTTTTACTTTGTTCTGATTAATTGTATTGCTCTATTCTGTTTTGATAAGTTCTATAATGTTCTGTAATTCCTTTGATTTTACTATACCTGATTGAAAGAACAACTATTGTGAAGAAAACGAGATAATATGGTACCTATTAATGTTATCCTGGTAACCTACTTTGAAGTTCTGTACCAATTTCACTACACTGTCTCATTTGGCTTTGCTCTGTCTTGTTCTATGGTATTTTACTACTTTAAAAATAAATATATAAATATAAAAAGTAAATAACAACAACAAAACAGATCAGTAAGGAACTGAGCAGGCTGAAACATGATATAACTAAACAGATAATGGACTTTAAAAAGGAATAGGAGGAAAAGAAAGTGCTCTAAAGGATATAACTGCATGTAGTGTAGGATTGATAACCACGTTGCTAAGTTATTATTGGATCGCTGAACAGAACTGTTTGCAGCCTCACTGTTTGAATGTCCACTTTGTATGCTTTAATTTTGTAACTTGAACATCTCTAAGGAGACAATATGTAATTTACTGTTTACTTTTTTTTTTGAAATTCTGTATTGTTTCTTCCCTGTTTTCTGTTTTGCTTTTTTTTCTCTTTAAATAAAATTTTAAAAAAAGAAAAGAAAGAAATAGAAAAATTAAAGAGGACACAGAATAAGGATTAAAATGAAAAGAACATTTGTAAAATGTAATGTCTTTTCTGCTTTTTGTTTGTTTGTTTTTGTAGTCCTGGGGATCAAACCCAGGTGTGCTCTACCACTGAGTTACATCCCAAGTTTTTAAAAAATATTTTTAATTTAGTTTGAGAAAGAGACTTGCTAAGTTGCTCAGGCTGGTCTTTAACTTGCAATCTTCCTATCTTCCTGCCCCAGCCTCTTGAATAGCTAGAAAACAGGTGTTACTATAGATGGCTTGAGAAAGGTAATCTCTGATTCTCATATCTCTGTTTTCTCATCTAAGGAACTTATAAAACTAGGTCAGAGACTTTTGAATCTTCTTTTTTAAAGCCAAACTATGCTCAAGTAAAATCTTTTAAAAGAGTCAATCTTTTGAGGAAGCAATATCTTTAAACAAATGTAAAGATGCTCTGCTACTACTACCTTAACAGCCTACTCTCTTTTTTCTTATAACTCCAGGTAGCCTCTGAAGTCCCAATTCTAGAAGATAAGAGAAGTACCAGATCTCTACAATATCATTTTGGGTCTACATAAAGCAAGTCTAACCATGACCCATCAACCCACACCATGGTCTATCATCATCAGCACAGAAAATACAGCCACTCAATCCACAGATTTCTCCTTGGCAAGTAACTTAAATGCAGGACATCTAAGCAACTCAACATAGACCAGCACAACTAAGGAGAAGACATTTCACTTAATGTGTTTAGTCCACTCTCTTCTTCACTTAACATAGAGCTTCTCACAAAGTATTTCGCTCTTTCTTTTTTCAGATGTACATATGGAATCTCTCTCTCCCTTTCCATTCTCCATGGCTACTGGCCTAGAACAAATTTCAGGAAACTATCTGTGCTACCCAACTGCCTTTTCCACATCATTTGACGTTTCAGCTCAACTAATCTCAAGCTCTCCCACCAACTAACTGTTTATAATGCCAACAACCACCCCATGGCCTTCAGAGAGGTACTTCAAACTCACTAATTAATTCCCAGCCATCCACATTTTCCTGCTTCTTTCATTAATAGCATTTTGTCTACTACCCTTTTTGAATCAACAGGATCCAAGCTTTTGTTCCCCACCCTGGACCTGTGTTCTACCCTGGACATCCCACCTTGCCAAAATGACAATTTCCACTCCTCACCTCTGCACTGAGATTGGTTCTTCATAGCCATTATCGTCACGTGGACCTCTTTCACATTCCCACCCAATCCCAGGCATAGGAAAACACCCAATCACTGCCTAAGCCAATCTATGCCTCCCTAGCTGTCTTATTTTTAGTCTCTACAGCTTTTCCCTTTGTGAAACTCTTTGTGCTTCATCTCCCTGGCCTCCATGCTACTGGCATGTATACCAAGCACACTGAAGCTTCTGAATCCTTATACTCTGGTTCTTCTGTCTGTAATACTCTTCTTCAAGGTACCTACATGCATACATCACTCTCCTCATTCAGTTTTCTGTCTAAATACCACTTCTTCACAGAGGTCATTTTTGATGGCCATATTCAAAAGACTAGTTTCATTACCAGTCTTTATGTATATTTACCTTGCTCATTCATTTTTTTCATAACATTACCACTTAAAATTCAATTTTACACACACTACTTGGTATTTTCATTATCTGGTTCCACTCTCATCAGTTTTTTGGCAGCAGTAACTTTTGTTCTTTCCCTAGTATCTTCAGTGTCTAGAATAATATTGGCACTTGAAAACTGTTTGATAAGTAATATAATAAATCTAAAAGTTGGCTTGTTCTTTAAGCCTCTATTGTATCAATTATGTATGTTAAATAATACATTTATATACATAAATTTTTAAATTTTTACTTGCACCAAAATGCACATAACATTTACCATCTTAGCCATTTTTAAGTATACATTAAATGCATTCATATTGCTCTGTAGCCATCATCTCCATCCATTTATAGAACACTTTTCATTCTGCAAAACTGAAATTCTACATCCATTAAATAATAACTCCCTATTCCCCCTATTCCCTAGCCTCTAGAGGATTCTTTCTGTCTTAATGGATTTAACTAAGTAACTCATATAAATATACTCACACTATCTGCCTTTATGTTTGGCTTATTTTTTAAGCATGGACTCTAGGTTCATCCATACTGTAGCATGTATAAAATTTTTCTTCCTATTTCAGGCTGAATTATATTAAATTATATGGATAGACCACATTAATTTTACCTACTCATACACTGATGGACCATAGAGTTGCTTCTACCATTCAGCTATTGGAATAGTGCTACTAAGAATATAGGTTTACAAATATTCGAGACTCTGCTTTCAATTCTTTGGAGTATATATCAAGAGGTGGAATTTCTGTATCATATGGTAATTCTATTTTACTTTTTTGAGGGAGCACTGTTTTACACAGCAGCTCTATCATTTTACATTTCTACTGACAGTGTGTAAGGATTCCAATTTCTCCACATCTTCACCAACACTAACTTAAAGTATCATTCTAACAATTATGAAGCAGTATCTTATTGTGGTCTTCATTTGTACTTTCCTGATCATTAGTGATGCTGAACTCTTTCCTTGTTGGTCTTCATCTATCAATTTTAGAAAACACCTATTCAAGTTTTTAATTTTTTAATCAAGCTTTCCTACTGTTGTGCTTGTGTATAGGAGTTGTATATATTATTAATCTCTTATCAGATATGTGATTTGCAACTATATTCTCCCATTCAGTAGATTGCATATTTCTACTTTCTCAAATTGGTTGGTGTCCTTAGTCTGCCTTAATTGTTTTGTTTTGGACAGTTCACTCCTAGAGAAAAGAGAGGTGCTTGTCGATTTGATCCATGAAACACAACAAATAATGCTCTATCCAGATGATACTTAAGTATTTTTGAAGATGGTTATGAAGCAATGTAGTGTTTTATTGGGTATCACTTTTCTTTCAATAGTGGTCGACAAATCGAAGTACAACTGTTAATTAAAAGCACTTAATGCTGCTGCTCATGAACAAAATATCCCAGCTCACTAAAGCATAATTCCCACAGCATTAGTGGAGAATTAACTAGCTTTATTAAAGATTTGAAGGACTAGTTACTTTTTCCTCACCCTTTAATTAAAACCTATACATCTTGCATTTGAAAGCCTTTGTTTTGTACCCATTATTTTCATTCTTTATTCTGTCCTTGAACTTTACATTCTGTATTCTGTCCTGAATAGTAAAATCATAAAAGTTTCTAAAGGAGCTTTCATGCTATCATAATAGAAAGTCACAGTTTCCTAAAACACTGAAAAAAATAAGATTTTAGTGTTCTTTGAACTAGCAGGTCAAGGGGAAAAAGCAGTGTTTAGTAGAACATTTTGAATTTAAGCTTTCTTTTGTATTCTAAAAAGGATTTACTTGATATATAATTTCTCTCTACCATTCTAGTCACATTAACTCAGAGATTCTATACTTCCAGGGCACAGCACCAAGCCCTAATGTGGAGAACCATTCAGTTATATGACAGCCTACTTTCCTCTCTTAACTTGGACTTTGCTCTGCAGGAAATGACCTGGCAAGACATAACCTTCCTCAGCTTCGATTCCCTTCTCTCACTGACTCACACATAAGGGCCAGTACAGCTCCTCACACAGTAGACACTGAATAAGAGTCTGATAAATAAGGTGATAATTAAATATTATTTTAAGAATTTGTTCGGTCTTATACATAAGGCCTCAGGCTATCTGTTTCATAATTGTGAAAACACTCCAAAGGTGGCTGTGGTCACTTCTCAAGCACTGATCTCTACTCTACTCTGTTCTAAATCTCTTCTATACTCACTTGTGCTATAGATTTTCTTTCCTCTAAAAGTTACAGGCATGTCAAACTCTCAGCCAGCTGACCAGATGTGACCCTGGACAACTAGTACTGAGAACCTATAGAATCATGATAAAATCATGTGACAGTCAAGCAGGAGCTGAGTAGGTGACAATGATAAACTATGTAGGGGATAGCACAGTGCACTTCTAACCCTGTGCCCACTACGCACAGTCCATGTGTCAAATAGGTATGTTACATGTGTTTGTGGAATTTGGTATTTTAGCCCACCTACAAATGCAAAAAGGTATTTGCTCTTAGTAAGCAAATATGTCTTCTTATTTAGTTATTACACTTGAGCTTATTGTATTTGTTATAAAAATAGTTTTAAACACATTAACTACAATATATATTTTAGGTGACCCAAGATAATTCCTCTTCCTTCGTTGTGCTCTAGGTAAGTCAAAAGGTGGACACGCATGATCTAGCATATTCAATTTAGGGAGAACTTTTTTTTATTTGTTTGTTTTTGGGGCCACCAATTCCAAATTCCTTCATACAATGGGACTTCATAACATAGTTAATTTCATTCCAGGTAAAAAATCTTTTTAAAAATGTATTTTTCAGTTTTACTCTGTCACTGAATGTAGACTCAGGCATCTTACAAGATGAAATACCTAATATTATGTATGTGACAAGGAATCTGACTGATGGAAAGCAATAAAAGAGCTAGTTCAGTTTCTACACCAAAATTATTATTTGTATGATTAAAATATAAAGACACCTGAATTTATCTTTTCTGTGTATGCTGTCTGCGTCTCATTAAGATCATGTTTCTGTCTTCTCCTAAATATTGTTTTCCATATTTCAAACATCTAATTAAGTAAATACAATGCAAAGTGAGATGATATACTGTTTGGAAAACTATAAAATTATAGAGTACATAGACTTCCATTATAATCTAATTTTCACTCTGTCATAATTTTCCAAAAGGGTTTCCACTGGGGTTGAAATTGTCTATGCTATGCTTCATTTCAGCACAAAACTGAATGTTTTGATTCACTTGAATTTGTAAAAGATTCAGCTCAACTTTTCTTCTGTTGATCATGGGAATGTGTTTCCTGTGAAGATAGTCTAGGTTCAATCTCCTTTTTGTTCATGAAACTTCTGACAGGCTTCACGACCAGTCTATGTCCAAAGATTGGGCACTTAGAATAATTACTTAAGTAATGTAAAACGGTGCAGAAAACTATGGATATGATGTTTCTTTGCCATATTTCCCAAGTTGTAACCCTTGGATAATGAACCCCTAGAACACATTCTTTGTATACAGGGATCTATTATCTTATCATAGAAATCTACAGCTAGAATCACTGGATCAAATGGAATACACACTTAAAATAGTGCAAGCTACCTTCCAAAAAAAAGCTGCACTATTACGATCTCACCATGAATATAAATAATAATGCCTATTTCCTGTATTTATCAAAACTGATTATTATCAGTCTTTTGAATAAAAATATCATGTTACTTTAATATATAGTTCTATATTTATTATGAGTTTGAGTATCTTATTTTCCAGTTTAAAATTCTACCTTTTAACTTACCTTTGGATATTTTTCAATTTTTTTAGACCTATGTTATTCTTCTATACCATGTTTTGCACCTCAATGATATTAATAGTTATTTGAGAATCCTAATTTGAAATTGTTTTCCATGAGAACTTTAGAGTCTTATGCTACACTATCTTATAGAATTCAAGGTGGACAAAATGAAGTCCAAAATCAAAATGCTTTCTTTTTCACATAGCTTCCCCAAGCCAGTCATACTTAGGAACAGAATTTTCTATTTATCCTAAGAGTTCTGAAATTTCATTAAAATATACCTAGATATAAGTTGTTTTGGGAAAGTGGTGGACTATATAATCTGAGGTTTCAAATCTAACCTGAATTTACAGAAATGATCATCTATTATTTTTATGATAATTTCTCTGATAATTATCTATTTTTCTGTATTTACTTCTTTTAGAACTTCCTTTCAATATCTATTTGACTTCTTGGATTGGTTTTCCATCCCCGTTTCATTCTTGTTTTTGAGCTTCTGTCTCATTGCTTTATGTCTCATTGCTCACTTGCCCAATCACTATTCTAACACTTACTATTTATTCTGTTAGTTACTCCACTGATTTTTTAAATTGAGACATGTACTCAACATTTGAGTGTAAGTTGCTCATTGTAGTAGGCCATTAATAAATACTGTATTAATACTGTATATTTGCCTAATTACAGTAATAATAAAAGTAGCTAATAAATATTCTGCTTGTAAAAATATCTTACATGTATTACCTTACTAATCTTTATAGGAACCATATTATTCCCATTTTACAGATAAAGGCATTGTGAAGAAAAAAAGCTAAGTAGCTTCCCTAAATGTACCAATAAAAGTGGAAGAACTGGGACTAATCCCAGCTTGACTATCTCCAGGGCCCAATCGATGTAAAAACTCAATATACTAATAATTTCTTACACAGTGATGCAGACAAGCAAACAATGAATGCAGCAGCCACATAAGCTGTCCAACTACAGGAGTATGACTGAAAAGAAAACAGGGAAGAAACAATACAGTATTTCGAAAAAAAAAGTAAACAGTAAATTACATATTGTCTTCTTAGATAGAGAAGCATCTCTGACTCATGATAATGCTATATCATATCAGAGATTAAAGTGAAGATGACTCTTCCATGTACGGTAATATTTCAATATTCATCTACTGTGTCATGGGTATGTGTGTATTGGATATCTTGGAGCAGACAGAAAGTAACTAAGCAAGGAAAGCATCCCATGTTCACAACATTTCAAACAATACCTATCACTTTTCATAAATCATTTGATTCTATGGAGATCACAAGCTTGACACAGATATTGTTGAGAACTGAAGTATGTAATTAGAGTAGACAAGATCTTTTGGGGATTTAGTTGGTGATAGACAGAATAAAATTTTTCCCAAGGAGTCAAAACTATACAAAAGTGCTGCCATTTAATTATTCCTACTTATCACTTCTGATGGGAGTCCACCTGGGAGGAACTCTCAGAGTATGCATGTCTTAAAAATTCCTCTCCTACAGCTCATCACTCAGGGGACACTAAGATATGAAAATTATATGGCTTAGAAAATGGTTGTACAGCAGAATGCCAACCAGCAGGAATCTCTCACATGCAGACTTAACGTAATGTCAGAATTTGAAAATACAGTACTTACCTTCACATATCAGTTCCAAATTTTGTGTGGAATTGGATTGAGAGTTATTAAAAGAGAATACTTACAGCAACAATATTAAGCAAACTGTGCTTAAACGGAAAGTACCTCTGGCTATTTTTAAATCTTTAAGAACAAACAGAAATTGGTTAAATCTTTAAAAGCAAATTAGCATAACTAAGGGTCTAAAATTGCTAATGTGTTAATGTGATGATTACCATTCCTCTAAACTTAGTTAATGAAAAAAATCTATGTTACTGTTTTAGGGAAAAAATTAATTAACTAATTGGATGTGATTTAAATTAGCCAGTTCACTTCAATATGAGTGAAAATTTGTACCAGTAGTAAGAGTTACTATTTTGTGTATAGTTTGAAAAAAGTTTCTTGGTCATCAACAATCTGAAAAAGTTCTAGTGAAATAAGTAACAAAAAAAAAAAAAGAAAGAAAAGAAAAAGAAAGTACCACTTCATAAAAAATACTAAGGAAGAATGTAAACACAAAGGAATAAAAACTAAAATCAAGATCAAAAAATAAAAACAGTATAAACAAATGTCTGGGAACTTTTGTATTTTCCTTAAATTTTTCAAAATGTTTCATTTTGACATATTAAACACTGAATAACTTTGTTAAGAAAAATTTTCTTAAGAAACAATAAAATGAAAAGAATAAAGAAAAATGACAATCTGTCCATTTGACATATATTTTTCTAGTTTTTTCTACATGTATTTTTAAATTTTAAAATACATAGTTTTAAGCTATAGCTTTAATAACAATTCTGTCTATCACTTGACAATACACTGTGGACTTTTTTCACATTTTAAAATGTTCTTTTAAAAGTAGAGTTCTCAAAATGTGGTCTACAGGCCTCAAGGTGTTTCTCAGATACTTTCTTGGAATCTGGGAGATCAAATCATTTTTCATAATAAAATAAAAACATTTCCCCTTTTTCTTTATGCCACTGTTTGCAGTCATGTAGTAAAAGCAAGAGTGTGTAAAATTGTGGTAGCTTTAAAAACAAGCAGTTTTTGAGTTTTGGTACAATAGCATCCGTAATTATTTGAAAAAATTATTTGCAAATATATTTGAAGAAGCTATTATACTTCCTTCTTTATAATTATATGTATTTGTGAGGCTGGATTTCTCTGGATTCTTTAACTGAAACATATCACAACAGACTAAAGAGTGGTACAACATAATTTAGATGTTTTCTATTAAGTCAGTCCAGTCAGACAATGAAGAACTTTGCAAAAATGTTAATGAACCTTAAACTTCTTGATAACATTTTTGTTTTGAAAAGTTTCTTATTAAAACATTGTTAATTGGTATTATGTTTATTGTTACTTTTAAGTATATACATATATATTAAAATTTTCTTTTTAACTGTCTACATACATTATATATATATAAATATATAGATAGATATAGATATATAAAATCACATGAAGAAAAGCACTTTAGAGTTCTCAATAATTTTTAAGACTACAGAGAAATCTCGAAACAAAAAGTTTGGACACTGTATTTCTAACAGCAATTTTATGAAAACATAGTGGTCTTTTTACAGACATGCCTTTATTTAATTCCAGATTAGACATTTCTTCAAAACAAGGTCTATTATGTAAATCCTAAAGGGCCCGAGAAAGGTTTGCACTCAGTGAGTCATGACCCGATTTGGACTGGAGCCTCAGTTCAAGGTCCTCACAGTCTCCTCAGGGAGAGGGAGGGTTGAGGGAAAGGACCCCCGGCTCTGGCTCTTTCAACCATATACCAATTACCGTATATTCATTCCTCCTGCTTTGTTTTTATTCTCTCTCAAAATTTTTTACAATTTCTCTACACAGAAATATTCTTCTGAAAGAATTCAGAATATAAATGTATTTCATTAAATCCAACAACATTCTCCCTTAGCTCACCTTTGGTTTCAGATATATTTTCTTTAATTTCTGATTCATACTCAAGGGGGTGAGTCTGGGGCACTTTAACTTTGTTGCTCTGCTCTCTTCCGATCCTTCTTGCCTCCAATCAAATCACTGGTGACCCATATGGCTCTTAATGATATACTGTTGAAATTAACCTTTTAAAACAATACATTTATATCATGAAGAATTTATGGTCTCATTTATGTTTTGTAAATCTATATTTTCTTAAATCAGATTATCTACACTATTTGTTTCATTTGTCAAGAGTTTTTTAAAAAGTCTATCATGAATTATAAAGCACACATATTCTATAAAGTGCTACTTTCTCATACTTAATATTATTCATCAAATATATAAAAAGTTAGCCTCATTAAACTCAAAAAGTCTCAGGGGAGTCTACCTAAGGGTTTTTTTTTTTTTTTTTAGGATGTTTTGGATTTTATGGGGAGGGTGGGTTTTTTTAGGTTTTCTTTTTAAAGCAAAACAGAAAAAAGGATAGAAATTATACAGAATTACAAAAATAGGAAATTAACACTAGTTATTATATTGCATATTATTATTTTAGAGGTAGTTGTTCAGGTTACAAGATTTAGGCATAAATAAAATGATCAAACAATCAAACAATGAAAGCACAAACTTCTTTTTGATGAACAAGAGATTAGTCCTTGAATACATATACATGCATACATACATACGTTTCTATGTGTATCTATATACATATAACCTTTTCCCTTCTTTCTTCTCTATTTTCCCCTATACCAGTGGTTCTTTCCTTTTGAGGACATTCTTTCCTTTTCATTATTACAATATCTATTGTAAATTTTGGATATTACTTTTTCAGTTTTTTTAACACCAGGGAGACAATACAATATTTACACATATGAGTTTGATTTATTTCAGTTATCAATATGGTCCCAGTTGCCTCCATTTACCTATAAAAGATTATCTTTCTTTATAGCTGAGTAATATTCTATCATACAAAAATATCACATCATTTTTATTCATTCTGTGGTTGATGGGCATTTGGGTTGTTTCCAAGATTAAGTTATTGCAAACTGTGCTGCTATAAACATGGGTGTGCATATATTGCTGTGGCATTACATTTTCAGTTTTTCTGGGAAAATACTCAGAAGGGTCTAGCTGGATTGATTGGAACTTCCAATCCTAGTTTTTTGAGGAATCTCCACATTCATTTCCACAGTGGTTGTACCAATCTTCACTCCCACCAACAGTGGAGAACTGTTCCTTTTTCCACACAGCCCCATCAACATTTGATATTGGTTGATTTCTTGATCGGAGCCATTATTTCTGTAGTAAGATGGAATCTCAATGTTATTTTAATTTGCATTTCTCTAATGACCAGTGATGGCGAACATTTCTTCATGTATTTATATCCCATTTGTATTTCTTCATCTGAGAAGTGCGTGTTTATTTCAGATGCCCATTTTTGGACTGGGTCTTTGAATTTGGGGGACCTAATGTTTTTCAGTTCTTTATATGTTCTAGGTGAAAGTCTTTTGTCTGAAGGTCAGCTGGCTAAAACTCTTTCCCATTCTGTGAGTTTTCTTTTCACTGTGTTGGTGATTTCTTTTGAAGTGAAAAAATTTTTAAATAAAATGAGATCTCAGTTGTTGATTCTTTGAAGTACTTCCTGTGCAGTTTGCATTTTGTTCATGAATTCTTTACCTACTAAATTTTCAAGATTTCTACCTACCTTGTCTTCCAGTAGATTTAGTGTTTCTATTTTAGTATTTAGATCTTTAATCCATTTTGACTTTAGTGAATGTTGATATACATGGGTCTAGTTTCAGTCTTCAGCATTTGGAAAGCCAATTTCTCCAGTGCTGTTTGTTAAAGAGGTTGTCTTTCTCCCAGTGAATATGTTAAGCCCCTTTGTCAAATATAAGGTGGCTGAGTGTCTTTGTAGTTGTATTTGCATCTTCTAATCTGTTTCATTGATCCTCAGGTCTATTTTGCTGATTTTATCACTGTAGCTTTGTAGTATAATTTCAGCTCAGAGATTCAGATGCCTCCTGCCTTGCCTTTGTTGACCAGGATGGCCTTTGTTATTTTAGTTTCCTAATGAATTTTAGAAATGTTTTCTCTAGATATGTGAGGTACTTTAATGGTATTTTGATCAGGATTGCATTAAATCTGTGTAACAGTTTTGGGAGTATGGCCATTTTCACTATGTTGGTTTTTCCTGTTCAAGAGCAAGGGGTATTTTTCCGTTTTCTGACATCCTCTTCAATCTCCTTTTTTAGAGTACTATAGTTTTTAATGGAAAAATCTTTTACATTCTTTGTTAGGCTGATTCTTCTTTCTTTTCTTTCTTTCTTTCTTTCTTGATGCTATTTTGAAAGGTGTTATTTCCATAATTTCTCCCTCAGTGAGTTTGTTATTCTTGTACAGGAATGCTATTGAATTTTGAATGTTGACTTTGTATCCAACTACACAGCTGAATTTGCTTATTAATTCTAGTGGTTTTTTGATGGAGTTTTTGGGTTTTCTATATAGAGTATCATGTCATCTGCAAATAGTGATAATTTAACTTCTTCCTTTCCTATCCTTATTCCTTTTATTTCTCTCTCATCTAATTGCTCTGGATAAAGTTTCCAGAACTGTAGAACTGTACTGAATAGTAGTCTTGATAGTGGACATCCTTGTTTTGTTCTTGATTTTAGAGTGCAAACTTTGAATTTTTGTCCATTTAGTATGATGCTGGCTGTTGGTTTGCCATACATGGCTTTTATCAGATTGAGGTAGATACCATCTATTCTAATTTTTGTAGGGTTTTTATTATGAACAAGTGTTAGATTTTATCAAAAGCTCTTTCTGCATCTATTGTGATGATCATGTGATTTTTGTCTTTGGCTCTGTTGGTGTATTACATTTATTGATTTGCATATATTGAATTATCCTTCCATTCCTGGGATAAACTCTACTGGGTCACAATGTATAATCTTCTTGATGATTTGCTGCATTCTATTTGCTAGTATTTTATTGAGAATTTTTGTATTGATGTTAACTGGGGAGACTGGTCTATAGTTCTCCTTTTTGGTTGGGTCTTTGTTTGGTTTTGGTATCAGAATAATACCTGCCTCCAGGAAGGAGTTAGGGAGAATTGCTTCCCTTCTCATTTCATTAAAGAGTTTGAAGAGAACTGGCATTAAATCTTCTCTAAATTTCTTTTAGAATTCAGCCATTAATGCATCAAGACCTGGGATTTTCTTTGTTGGTAAGTTTTTAGTTACATTTTCAATTTTAGTAACTCATACTGGGTTACTCAAAATTTTTACATCTTGATTCAGCTTTGGTAATTCATAATTTCTAGGAATCTGTCCATTTCTTTTGTATTTTACAACTTACATGAATAAAGATTTTCAAAGTAGACATTCATGATACTCTGAATTTCCATAGGATCTGTAGTAATTTCACTCTTTTCATTCTTTATTGTGTGAATTTGAAATTCTTTCTTTTTCTTGATAAGGTTGGCTAGGGTTTTATCAGTTTTGGTTATTCTTTCAATGAACCAACTCTTCAATTTGTTAATTCTTTATACTGTTTTCTTAATCTCATTTGTGTTAATTTTTGCTCTGATCTTTATAATTTCCTTCTTTTTATAAGCTTTGGGCTTGACTTACTCTTCTTTTTCTAGAAGTATGAGGTACAGCATTAGGTTGTTTATTTGTGCTTATTGTGTTTTCTTGATGTGACAATTCATTGCTACATATTTCCCTTTTAGGATTGCTTTCATTGTGTCCCACAAGTTTTGGTATGTTGCATCTGCATTTTCACTGAATTGTAGATACTGTTTAATTTCTCCTTTAATTTCATCTGTAACTCATTGGTTGTTCAGGAGGGTTTTATTTAATTTCCATGTATTTATGTATGTTTTGCAGTTTCTTTTGCAATTAATTTCCAATTACAGTGCAATATGGTCAGATAATATTCATGGGATAATTTCAATCCCTTTGTATTTTCTTAAGCATGTTCTATGGACTAACATATGGTCTATTTTAGAGAATGTTCCCTGTGCAGTTGAGAAGAATCTGTATTGTGATGTTGGGAAGAACACTCTGTAAACCTCTACTGAGTCCATCTGTTCACAGGTTTGATTCAGTTCTATTATTTCTTTGCTGACTTTTTGTGACAATAGGGTATTAAGATTTCCCTGCTACAGCTGTATTACATATTTGGTTTTTCATGTCTATTAGTATTTGTTTTATATAGTTGGGTGCTCCTGCATTTGGTGTATATATGATTGTTTTCTCTTCCCCTTGAATTTTTTCCATAACAAGTATATAGTGGCCTTCTTTCTTGAAGTTCACATTGTCTGCAAACAGAATAACTACTTTTTTTTTTTTGGTTCCTGTCACATGGAATACTGTTTTCCATTCTTTCACTTTCAGTCTACCAGTTTCCTTTTGAGTCATATGTGTTTTTGTGTACAGCATATTGTTGGATCCTGTTTCTTCATCCATTCTGTCAATCTATTTCTTTTAACTGGTGAGTTGAGACTGTGTACACTGATGATTACAACTGATATATATTGGCTTTGTCATATTATTTTCCTCTTGTTGGCTCCCTGCTTTCCTCCCTTGTTTAATTGCTTATCCTGCCTGATGGTTTCTTTCTGTTGTTGTTTTGGGAATTGTAGTCATTTTTGTCTCTCTTTAGTATATCTTTCAATACTCTTTCTAGATTGGTTTGGTGGGCATGAATTTCTGCAGTTGTTCTTTATCATGGAAGTATCTTACTCCATTAATTTTAAAAGAAAATTTTGCAAGATACAACAATACGGGCTTGTTTTCCTTCAGGGCTTGAAATACTTCATTCCAAGTTTATCTTGACTTGAAGGTTTGTGTTGAGAAGTCTGCTGTGATTCTAATGGGCTTTTCTTGATAGGTAAGTTGTGTCTTTTTTCTAACATCTTTTAGTATTGTTTTTGTGCTGAATTTCTGAGATCTTGATTATTATATGTCTGGCTGTTGATTTTGGTTATGACTGTTTGGGTTATGATCCTGACAGCTGATGAGGTCTTTCAGGTGCAAGGGAAGGGCGCCTACCTAAGTAATTTTAAGTAGACTTTAAAATATATTCTGAAGTACACCAGAATGCTACAAAGTAATAATTAAATCAAAGTGTGACCCTCTGATGTTCTCAAACTGTGCATACTGGTGCTGCAGATCCTCTATTTTATTGCAAAATGAGTATGAGAATGTTCACTAATGATTTTCAAATGCAAAAGTTGAATCTGTCTTCCAAAACACTGGTTCTCTTCTTACTATAAATTAAACCACATTTTCTTGATCTAACATATCCTTCCCATTGGAGGCATCACCCACAATTAAGACTTTGGTCTCTAACAAACAAAAATTCTCAAGAAAACACATGAGTATGGAACAATCCATTTGGGCCTTCACCCAAGTTCCTTTAGGTCTAAGAGGATTACAGCTGGCTCACAGGCTTGTAAGCCCAGTGTTGCAGGCACAATCACTGAGTTAAAACTCTTCCCATTAATACAATGCCCCTCATCCATAGTCCTATTCCTAAATTTGTGCCTTTTTCCTCTCCCAGAATAGAAAAGTATTTTCATTCTGTGTACAAATTCTGATCATTCTTCAGTGATGATGGTTTTGCCTTCTGTTACTTACATAAGCAAAGGAAAAAACAAGAAAAGAAATTTTTCTCACCCTATTCCAAAACTCTTTCAGAGTGAAGACATTAATATCAGCACAAAACGAAAGTAAATGCCCCTAAGGTAGGTCTTATATGTGCTGCTGAATGTGATGTTTTTATAATTTCCTGCAAGTTAGAATATTCTCAGATGACTATAGTAGGAATTGGTGCTCCCAGAGTACATATGCCTAAGGTGACCTACTCACTGTAGTATTTCTCAACAGGCAAATATTTTTTTTACTAGGAGATATTTGGCAATTTCTGGAGCCAGTTTTTTGTCTTAGGATTGCACTGATAGCTAGTGGCAAAAAGTTAAAAAGAGTGATGTTTCTAAACATCTTACAATGTTTAGGACAACCCTCACATCAAAGTATTATCCAGCCCAAAATGTCAATAGGTTGAGAAAACCTTCCCAGTCTAATTTAAAACACATGCTTCTGGGGCCATGCATTTACATGGAAATACTCCTTGCATTACTCAACAGTTCCTTCAGCTGCTTGCTATTTGTGTAGTGTTTTCATTATCAGATATCCGAGCTCAGTTCTAACAGCAGTTGTGTGATCTTGAGCAAGGTCTCCTTCCCACCCCGAAATCTATGAATGGAGAACACAATTCCTTTACACAAGCTTCACACAATTGTCATAGAGTACACTGCCTGACATATACAAAATGTTTGCTGAATAAATGTTTTTGCTGCTGCTATCATCATTAGAACCTATCACCAAAGAGCTCAAAGACACACAAAGATAAGCAAAAATGCAAAAGACCTGTGTCACCACTGAATGAGATATATTTTTCCATTTGCTGGCAGCATAACAGAAAGTGAGGCTGTTCCTAACAGTCTTCTCATGTTCTTCTTTCCTGCTAACTCACTCTCCTATCATAACTCGAGATACTCTGGTTAGGTGCTTCAGGCATTTTGTGGCAAAGAACAATCCTCACAGCAAAAAGCAAATAGGACTCCAACTGGAATGACTTCTCACGGACCTCAAAAAGAGGGTAGAACTGAAAATGCCACTATGTTCAACACTTAAAAGCTAAAGTTTCAGGCTATAACAGGTTACCATCCTTTGAGGCATTATTTGAAATTCATCAGGTAGAAATTCTTAAATTTGCAGAACTAAGCATCTTTCAAGGAAAAATTCCCTTTATTAAAAAAATCCTTCATAATTTATTTCCTTGTTATATCAAGTGACTTTTACTTATCCTTCTTATAAAACCTGATGCAGTTCTGCTTCTCACTCTGTGCAAGAAAGTTGTAATTTGCACATACACATTATAATTTGTGGCTGTAAGAATGACTGCAGTGTCACATTCACTAGAATTATGACCTGTAGCATAAATAAATAGGGGTTATAAGGAAGGCATATGCCTTAGGAGAATTTTCTCTAAGCTCTGAGTTCACAAATGAGGTTGTTTTGCACTGTTCTATGCATTCAACAGGAAATATTACTTGAAAGGTAAATGCTACATTTAGATGCTGTATATTTTTTGCTGATTTGGATTAAACCCAAATGATTATTTTTTAAAGTTAACATAGAAACACTAAGGAAAAATGAATCATATTTTAATTACTATAATGTTGGATCATTTACTTCAAGTAGAAATGATTGGTGAATGTGGTTTGATAGTGTACCCTAAACAAGCCAATTAGTACACACATTAAACTCTGTTAATCACTCTCTAGCCAATTACTTTCCATAATTTTTTCATGAGGTAAAGTTCTGTGAGCCAGAGTCTATGAACACAATGGGAGCAAAAGACATTCTACCTAAAAGGTAGTTGATGTTTCTTGGTGAACCAGCACCTCTGGGCTCTAGACCCAGCCTGCTGGACCCACAACACATACTCATTCTCTGGGTACTAGTCTGTCTCCATTGCATGATACTGGGCCTAGGTCACCTGGCCACATTGTCCTCTGAGCATGACCTCCCTGCGTTTCCTGCTTGTGCCTGTGTTTACATTCATGTTTTTGTTTTAGTTTTTGTTGTTGTGGTGGTGGTGGTGTGTGTGACTTTTTTGAGACAGGGTTTTATTATGCAGTTCAGGCTGGCCTTGAACTCACTATATAGTCCAGGCTGGCTTCGAACTCACAGTGATCCTCTTGCTTCTGTCTCTCAAGTGCTGAGATTACAGGGGTGTACCACCATGCCCAGCTTGTATTCATGTTTCTTAATGAAGCAGGTAACTGGCTTAACATTTGCCCCTCTTGCAGTAGAAAATTTTACAGTATTTGCTTTGACGAAAATTTTGGCTGACTTATTTGCATGTAATGCAAACAGCTTCAAATCATAAAAAAAAACAAGATAATTCATTTTTTAAATATTTAGAAAGCATACAATTTCTTTTAAAAAAGAATCCTACTCCACAGCTTCTCAACTCTATAAACCTTTCTTCGAGAACAATATACCTTCTAAGCCAGAATGATAAAGAAGACACAGAAGTGTCTGTATGTCAGCCTCCCTCTTTCAGAATATATTACCATCTTCTGTAACATCTGCTCTGTTATTCTGGTCACTCATGGTTATTATATGTTGAAGAAACCAATCGCAAGAAGCTCCAAACTGTTGAGGCTTTTGCAGGGCAGTACTAGGAGCATACTTTTCTAATATTTGACTTGATGCTCTATTTTGTCCTTATTCAATATGTACAGAGGACTCAAGTGGATTCTTTTCAGACCAGTTTCCACATCAAGATCCTGCCAGGGTAAAAATAAAAGGAAAAGGAGCAAAAGGAGTAACTGTATATTTAGATCAAGGACAGTGATGCCACGAGAAAGAAAGGCATAATGTTGAGAAGAATATACCTATTCTTTAAATGTTTCAAGGCTCCTATGGCGGACATGCCAAAGTCCTTAGGAGAGAAGTTAAACACAAGTGTGAAACAAAGATAGGAGAGTGGTTTAACTGAAGTCTTAGTGATCACCGAAAATGTAAAACATAAGGAATATTTGTCCAGTAACATTAGTCAATTAATGAGAGATAACATTCAGTCCTGAATACCCTATATGCATGCCCTAGATGTGAGGTTCTGTCACCTTGGATGGGTGTCAGATGTCATAATTCCTACTAATCAGTGATACTGGGACCACATGTAGAGAAACAGCAGCTGGAAGCCTTTCCCAGGGTGGAAAGGGAATGAACCTGCCCCTGTGAGATACTCACTGGAGGTTCCAGAGAGAGACCTGGCTACAGCTAAAGAAATGCCATTTTGTAAGCACTACTGTGATATGTTTTTATTCTGAGGGTAAAGTGGCATGGGAAATACAAGAAATATGAAGCAAAAGTGAGACTGTAATAATAACTACCTTGTTTTCTGTGTAATTCTTGTGGTTTAGGGCAGTAGAACAATTATATCAAAATATTTCCCTACAAATTAATAGCTCTCAAGTCAAATTATAAAAGACCCTGTGATATAAGTCACAGTATTCAAAAGTATTTAGGTGGAGGAAACTCCTGAAAATCAATGTTTCTTCTATCTTCTCATGATAATAAACTAAAGTCAAAATATTATTTCCTGGGTTGTCACTATTGCCAAGAAGGAATACTGTCTCATTTGGTTGGATTCCAATGGCTACCATAAGCCCCACCAAGTCTTTTACTCAGGGGTACGGTTCTGGGAGCCACAGAACACACATAATGGGAACAGAAGACATCCTGCCAGAAGGCACTTGGCCCCTCTTGGTAAACCAGTGCTTCTAAGCTCTTGGCCCAGCCTGCTGAACTACAGTGTGCACCCATCTTCTGGGAACCAGTGTGTCTCCAGTGCATGACAGTGGGCCTCAGCCATCTGGCCACACTGTCCTCTGAGCATGGCCTCCCTACATTTTCTACACTTGAACCCACACTGGTTTCCTCTTAGGTTATGCTAAAATTAAAAATCTTAATAGTGTACTTAACTTACATCTACCATTGTTCTCCTTAGCTTCATAAAAAGTAAAATATTACTTTTGGTTTTCTTTTTATTAAAAAAAACCATGAAGTAAATAAATGTTAAAGGTCTAAAAGAGTACAAAATGACACCTGGAAGGACACAGATTATACATCTCATGTGTATGAGATACACTGTTCTGAAGAGTTTTGGGTAGATAACCTTTTCAGACTAAGAAAATGTCCATCAACGCCAGGTATAAGAATTATTATCATAAACTAATCCTGAATTTAATGACTGTTTTGCCAGTAATCATGTTTTTCTCCTTTATAAAATTAGTGTGGAAAATTACACTAAACCATCTTGTGTCCCCGTTTTAAACTCAATTTGTTCATATATTAACTTTTTAATACATTATTTGACTTAACTTGCTATTATTTCCTCAGGAATTTTGTACTTATTTGACAATGTTGTTAGTATTACCCTCTCATTATATTTTCAATGTCTGCAAGAAATTATAACAATGTCCTTTTTTTCATCCTTAATACCTGGTTATTGTTTTAATCTCCTTTTGAAAAAAACTGTAATAGACTTTCAAAGAACAAACTTTGGTCTCCTGTATGTAGTTTTTTTCCCTTTGTTTAAAATTTTCCATTATTTTCTGTTCATTTTCTTCCTTCTACTTCATTTACTTTTGTCTTTAAAATTTTTTTGAGATAGATGTTCACTTTATTTTCAGTCTTCCTTCCAACTTGTATTTAAAACTAGAAATTTCCCTCACATATAGCATTAGATGCATTTTTTTACATCTACATATGTCAAAATTTTATTATCATTCAGATCAAAATATTTTGTAATTTCTATTTTGATTTTTTCTTGACCCAGTATTTATTTTGACATATGTTTTTAAATGTTCAAGTATATGAATATTTGAGATTTTACCTTTTTCAGAGTTACTACTGCTGATTTGTGGCTTATATGAACTATCATCAACTTCAAGCCATTTTTTTTAAAGTTTGTTTAAAGTTTTTTAAAAGTATAAAAACTAAGCTTCAAGCTCTTGAAATATTTTTTAATTACTTTTTTGTTCACTTTTTGTTTCACTATACTAGAAAAAAATGGTTTTCTGTACTTGTGTGCTCAGCATCTTCATATGTCCATAAGTACAGCTTATATCATGTTATATAAGCCTTCTAAATGCTCACTAATGATTGTCTTCTCTCAATTACTTAAAGAGGCATCTCTTACTATTGATGCACTTTTTAGTTCTGTTAAACTCTGTCAAACTTCGCCTTAACTAGTTTATATTACTGAGTGAGTAAAACAGGGACTTTTAACTTTCCAGTGAATCAAAGCTTTTCTAATTATAGATGTCATTTTTATATATGATAATGATTTTTTAAAAAAAATTTAAAGCCTTATTAATGTTAATGGTCTTATTACCTCCTTTGGGAGGGTATTACTGTTTGTATTTTATACTTTTTTCCATCATTTTAAGTTCTATCAAAAGTTCAAAAGTGTAAAAAGTTCTTTTTACATCATTATACTTCAGATAAACTCTTGAAAGCAGCATTATACCTTAGATAAACTCTTGAAAGAATAGGACTGCTACACTTTATCTAGTCTAGCAGTCTTGTCCTTTCATAGGAGCATTATTTATAGTTAATTGGATCACTATATGTAGATTTAAATCTACCATCTTACCTTTTTAGCTTTCCTGAATAAGAGTATCAACTTCAAACTTGAGTTTTATGAGGATTAAGCAAAATTTAAATGAGATTTGTACAGTGCTTTGAAAACTACATTATTCTCAATCAACCCCATTTTTAGTAAACCTTTGTGTTTCTAAATGCGCTTTCATTGAAGGTTTCCCAAAACACTGTGACACAGGCTCTTGCATGCAGTTTCAGATAAGATTGTTGTTATTTTTAAATCAAGTAATGGCAGCATCGTAAAATAGCTACAGTCTGCTAAATTGACTCATTAAAGAAAAAGCCAAATACATTTCTCATAGAAAGATATGTTCAATGCTTTCAGGAGGAAAAGGCCTTGGTAAGTTTGAGAAATGGAAAGAAAGTCAGAGAGACAAGAAGTGATGAAATTGGTGAGCCAAGCATGGAATGAATCCTATAGTGCCTTGGGAATTGTTGATTTTGTCAGAAATGCCCTTCCCAGGACAGAGGGCAATGTAATGTTCAGATTCATGGATTTTCCCCACTTTCACAATAATGGAGATTGAACCCAGAATCCTGGACATGCCAGGCAAGTGCTCTACCACTGAACTATGTTTTGAATCAGTCCTATGTTTTAAATCAGTGGTGGCAGACCTATTGCACACTTGTCATTGTTATCCTTTTGAGGCAAAAATGTTAATGTATGAGTGTTTTTTTTTTCTAAACTGAAACCTCAGTATTCAAGTTTAATTATAGTGTTGGTACTTTGCAATAAATAAGTGGGTTTTGGGTTGCAGTTTGGCACTTTATCTCTAAAAGGTTTGCCATCACTATTTTAAATTGTTTAATCATGTGGCTAAGGTGAAAACTGAGGAAAAGGAGCAAGGATCAGGTAGAACAAATGTGGGCAGAAGATGGTCTTTCTTCCTTCTTCCCCCCAAAAATAAGGTAGTGGCTTTGACTTCATAAACAGAAGTAGGTGGAAATGGGGTGTCTTTGAAGAGAATACATAGAATGTAACTAGGTCTCATATGAGGATAAAAGGAGAGGGTGAGAATAGGATGACACCCATGATACGTGTACACCAAAATGCTAATGGCAAGCATTTGTAGTGAAAGTACATCTACAGGAAAGTCTAATGCTTTCAGGCCATTTATCAAACACACTGTGTATTTTACCTTATTTTCAATATTTTATGCACTTTAAAATTGCAAGTTTATGAAAAAAAATCTCATTGTTCTAACCTCTCCAACCTTTCTTTAATTCTATGCTAAAATGATGTCAAAGAAAAATAAACAGTGTGCCACATACTATTTTTCATATGGAAAAACACAATACAGCTCAGTTAGAAATTCTCAGGAGCCAGGCCAGTTGATGCAGCCTCCAAAAATATTAACACATGAAAGTTTCATTGTATTTTACTTTCCACATGAAATAGAATTGAAATAGACAATCCTAGAGAAAGATAATTTGTTTTTCCCTAACATAAAACTCCAGTACCACTGCTTTCAAAAGAAGCATTTCTATTATACAACCATGCTTGTAATTGAAATAATAAACTTCAATTCATTTAGTAGGCCTGGATTTCATTTTGGTTTTCAAGTTTTGAGCTCTAAAATAAAACAATAACATTTCTAGTGGAACTATAGGACAATTGAGTCTGACTGAAAGTTTTTCTTTCTGATTATAAAAATTATGTAAAACATCATTCTGCCCTCAAAACAGAATGTTTTCTGAATGTTAGAGAAGCTTCAGTTACGGGAAAGAAACTTTCTTCTGCTGTCATAACCCACAGAGTACCAGTAACAAATGATACAGCTCCCTCACCTACAAAGATAAAGCAGCAGAGATGATAGAGGTTCCTAGAATCTAAAGCACAGGTGTGTCAGTTCCTGCAGGCTGCTGTAACAGATACCACAAACTTAAAAACAGAAAATTTAAAGCTGTGAAGGCAGCAAAATCTAAGATCAATACATTGACAGATGAGGAAGCTGGAGAGAGCCTGCTTCCTGGCTCATGGAAAGCTGACCTCCTGCTGAGTCTTCACGTGGGAAAAAAGGGAGATCTCTGGGGTTTCTTTTTTTGAGGGCACTTTCCCATTCACTAGGGTTCTAGCCTCATTACCTATTGACCTCCCAACAACTCTACCTTCTAAACCATCACTTCTGGAGTTAGAATGTCAGGATATGAATTTTGGGGAGATAAAAACATTCAGTCTATAGCAATGGGTGTATGTGGTGGCAGAGAAAAGGGAGTCACGATGTTGTGCATAGAAACATGGGAAGGGAAAAGGTGAGGGGGAGGGAAAGGGGATTAGTGATGCTTCTCCTGAATATGATTTATAAACAAGGGAGAAGAAGAAAGCCTGGAGGATTAGGTATAGCCTGGTATGTTATGAGTTATTAACTAATGAACTGCAATTGTTTCTTTTATCTAGAGGATATAAGAGCAGATCGTACATAACAGAGGTAATACAGTACAAAACTTTTATTTCACATATACATGAATAAACTGTATTGGCACGTTTTTTTTTTTATATGCAATGTATTATAGTACAGAAACAATCACTGAGCCACAGTATTGAATTTCCCTGCCTCCTGGTTCTAAGGGTAAAGGCTGTTAGGTTGAAGACCTTTCATTCTTTTCTTGTGTTTTATACTTTCAGAACAAAACACTGAGTTTTCTCTTTATTGTTGTTACCAAAGGTGAAGCAGAGAAGAAAATATTGCTTCTGACTTTTCAGAAATTCTCTTCCTCATTTCATCCTATATCACATGCTGAATCTCTGTTAAATAAGTCTCAAATTCCTTAGTCATTCTAGATTATTGAGCTATTAAAGATATGAAGCATCATCTCTCCTCTTCATCTCTTTTTTGTAGATGGCCTTAAAATTAGCATGCGAGGTAGCTTTATTTAAAAAATACATTTCTATCTCAATTATTGTCCAACTAAAAAACAAGTCCACAATGAATCCAAATCACTCCCTTGCTGTATAAACCTGCAAAATTATTCTCTCTCCCCCTCTCTCTGTCTCTCTGTCTCTGTCTCTCCCTCTCTCTCTCTCTCTCTGAACTTCAGTTTCTTTGGCTGTAAATTAAATCTGAACTATATTGTTGCAAGGAGTAGAGATGATTCATGCAAAGTGCCCAACAAAAGATAGGCATCAATAAATAAGTATTTTGAATTATAATAACATGAAAGCCCAAGCAGGCAACTGTGCCTTCACCTCCTGTACTTCAGCAAGAGTCTTGTTGTCTACTGTTGTAAAAAACATCTTTCATCTCTTCTCTTCCCTCTAGGGCCAACACATGGCCTGACATACAGCTGACGCTTAATAAAAGTTGGCAGACTTGAATTAAGGAAGAGTGCTGTTGCGTTTTCCTGATAAGAGAGCATACTTACTGACAAAACAACTATAAAAGTCAATTACTATGTCCATATTAGCTTGTTAAATTTTTGGACTGAAAATATAATCACAATAAGAACCATCTTTCTCCAGATTGGATAGTTTTGTCCCCAACTACCAAGGGGACAAAAGTCAAGCATCATCAAATATACTTCCTTTTATCTGGCAAGAATTCATCTTTTGGCTCTGGGCAGAAGCCAATAATTGAAAGCACCTGTCGGTCAAGAAAAGCAAAGAACTTAAGTGGAGAAGGGAGTGAAATTTCTGCTTATCTTCAACAGGAAAGAATGAATTGATAAGAGAGAATAGTTAGTTCACTCTGACATGAACCTAACATAAACCATCTTATACAGAGGCCAGAACTTCTTTTTAAAACTTCCTTTCTTCTGCTTCCATCTCTGTATAAACATCACCCCAAACTCAGATACCTCCACCCACTCACTGTCCCATCCTCTAAATCCTTAGCCACCTTAGATATTAGGTTCATCTCTGAGCAGCTCTCAAATTGTCCTCAGAGGCGGCTCCACTCTCTGGTGACCATATGGCTTGGTCTGGGGAGCTGGGAGCACAGGATCCAGTAGTGTTTCTTTGCCATTTCAAACGAATTTCAGGTATCATTAAAGCAAATTGTCTGGGCTCCAGGATAAAATGGAGTGTGTGTGTTTTAGGCTGACAGCTATCTCTAAAAGACCTCAAGGTGCATCAAGCTACTGAGATTTCTCATGCTGCTATCTTCCAAATAATAATAATGCATTTTTTATGCAACTAGCCTTTCCAGGGTGGTATTTGCTATCTTTTCTGCTATTAAACTACCTCTCAAAAATAATCCTTTCATCAAGCTCTTTCCTGTTTCCTCTTTCACACACATAAATAAGTGACCTTAAGGTGCAGAAAATGTTAGGGTGGGGAGAGACAGAACACTATCCAGGAACAGCATCAGTTGGAGGCCTGACCTGTGGGCCCAGGCACGGTGAGAGATCACCTGGATGCTAAGCCTTGGATTCCAGAGCCTGCTTCTCCTCCTGCCTTTCTGCTAAGCAGCAAGAATGGACATTTCATAAAGCAAAGTCAAGGTCACAGATAGAAAGAGCCAAGAAACTTTTAAGGACTTGTTGATTCTTTAAATTAATGTTCATGCTGTATAACAGTTTGTATGCTCCCCAGGTGTGAGAAAATTGCTGTTTATGTCACAGGAAGATGTCTCCTTCATGCAGGGACATATGTCTAATTATTGACATCCATTATCCTCAATCACTTTTACTGAATAAAAGCAGCCACCTTATCTGACCTACTATGACACCAATAGATGCTGGGTGCTGAAACAAGGTGGAAGGTGGTGCTAATTTATTAGGTTGACATTATTCCCATGATGATAACGAACAACAGATATGTTTATGCATAAAACATATAAAATAATACATTGGCACTCAAGCAAGGCTAGAAAGTTCAAATGTTCAGTGTTAATTTTGAGATGCTATATTATATCAGACAATTTTGAAGTGCTGGAAATAAATAAGATTCTTGCCCTAATAGAACAGATGTTCCAATAGGAGAAGATAAAATAGATAAATCAAAAAGTATTTTCAAACAGTGTTAAGTGCTATAAGAATGTAAAACATGGTTACTGGAAAGAGTGACTACACGTAGAATGGGGCAGCTGTGAGCAGGAATAGAGAAGAGCTCTCAAAGGAGCTGGCATGCAAACAAATTGAAGGGTCAGAGAGATTTCCAGGAATGTGCCAGACCCAGATGCAAATATGCTCAGTAGTGTCAGTAAAGGATGAAATCCACTTGAATGCCTGGAACCTGGCAAACAATGGTCATACTGGAGAAGAGGTCACAGGCAGGCAAGCGGCAGGGCCGTGTCTTACATAGGCGTGAAGAATATGTTGCTAACATTGTAAAAGCAACTCTCTGAAGGGCCTAAATAAAAATACCCTTTTTACCTCACTATATATATATTTCCACTGACCACCTTCTGAGGATCATGCCTTCTAGTCTTATATAGATTTAGACAACATACATTCCCTACATCCTAAATTTCTGCTTATTCATTAGTTGTGATTGAATCAAGACTGAACTGTGATGATAATTTGTCTGAGTAAACTAGTTAAAAAAATAAGCACTCAACCACATTTCTCAACATATTCATACTTCCCAATAGACTGAACAAAAGGAAATAAAACCAGAAAACAGTCAAAGCTCTGAAAATTAATCTGAACTATCTTTGTCAAATCTGAACAAATACTTGGATTGACTTGAAAAGTTCTTATGACAGTCTGGATTCTTAGAAGTAAGGCCCTGCACAAAGCACTTCAGCAGAGATAATGCAGGCAGGACTATATCACTTGTCTTCCCATCTGAGTTATCAATGCCTCTCTTTGGGACAATTGAAGATTACTGTTTCAATTGCCTGTAAACTCATTGTTAGTTTAGCTGGCTCAGTCAACCCCTAAATTATGGAAAAGTCAGTCCTGACCCATCCATCTTCTTATCTCTTATCTGGATCACAATAATTGTCTCTAGAGCCCCATTCCAGGTTCACAGACCAAATAGGCAATAAAGCTCTTTAATGAAGTCTAAATTATCTTAAAGGAAAAATTTCCTCAACAAAATCAACAGCTTGTTGTCAAGTTCAGGTTGTTTAGTCTATATTTTCTTTGGTTTCCATAAATGAAAACAAGCCAGGGACAAAAGCATGGAAATGAAAAGGTTTCAAACTGCCAGAGAGAATCTTGTAGAAGAACATATTCACTTACTCTCTGTTTCCTGGGAAATAACAAGCTAAGTATATAAGGAAAGCAAACTTCAAAAATTCATTAATGATGTATGAAGATAAATGTTATTTTTTATTTAAAAAGGTAACTGATAAAGACGCCAAAGTGAAACATCTGAAAATGAACTTCCTAAGTAATTACCAGATAAGAAAAATGAAGGTGTAATTTCGTTTGTTTTATTCCTATTTGCTCAGAAAGAATGCTTTTGTTCTGGAAAACAAATGATCAGCAAATAACTCAGGAAATTTTACCATTTGAAATGATAGGATGGACTTGACATTAGTGATCAAATAGTTTCAAACCACAGGCCTGCCACACTGTCAGAGGGCTCATAAAACTTGCACTGGCACTAAAGAAGAGGTGATCCGAAGGCAACTGCAGAAAGTGGGAGTCTCCAACATGAAGACGTCACCACTAGAAACCCTAGAAGATAGCTGAGATGCTTGTGCCATCCATCAGAGGAGCCAAGTGCAGACCTTAAGTTAGTTTACAGAACTGACTCTCCCCATTGCTGGGGAATCCATGTCCAGATCCTACGTTTTCCTCATGAGAGTAGCTAGATAATACATAAAAACAAATAAACCTTCTATAGACAAACAATGACTTTCTGTGTTCGGCTGCAGGCTTCTTTTCTTTTGAGTATAACTGATAATAAATTGTGCTCTAAGATAAGGCAATGGTTTTAAAACTGAGTTTAAATATCTGATTACTTGAAGATAGAAGAGAAAAGTGAGCTTCTCTTTTATAGGAAACACTTATTTGGATACTGCCATAGATTCAGGTTTCTTTTCTTTTCTTTTCTTTTTTTTTTTAAGAAAACAGTCACAAAATTTTGGAAAAGTAAAACAGTACCTAAATCCCTGCCTCTGACAAGGACCTCTGTTGGAGAAACTCCAATTGCAAATGAAAGAAACATAATTCCAAGACACTGAATTAAAAAGGGGAATCAAAAATAAATAAATAAATAAATAAATAAATAGGGGAAACTATGGGCAAACATAACTGAAAAATGCAATGGTTAAGGGTTTGGGTAGACCTAGGTCATTAAATTACACAGACATTTCTATATCTGTTAATTCTGCCACCTGTGTATTAGCTTCATTTATAATAGAAAATGAAATGACCCCAGAAGCTCCAGATTTCCACTGTATCATGGAGCAGTCTCAGTGCTAAAAAACAAAACAAAACAATTTCTAAGAGTTCAACAAGTGTCTTAGCGCACGGTTGACCTGGTTTGGTTCACAAGTCCTTCCAGTGGTTTGCAAGGCCAGGCAGTGACACAAACTCTGAAAAGCTGGCTGGCCAGCCCTGGGGTTCTGCCCTCGCAGCTGCACCCCTTGGTTCCACAAAGGAAGACATAATGTGACTCCCAAAGGAAAATGTTATGCTGTTCCTGGGAGAGGGCTGAATGCTGCCATCTAAGATTGATAAGTTGTAATATAGACTCTTGTCTTTCCCTTTACTCATCTGTTTCTTCTTCTTTCCATCAAAAATCTATGAAAACCTACTCCAGGCATCATCTCTCCAAATCCCACAGAACCATTCGCTTAAAATGGTTAATTAGAATAACAAAGCAGTCCTCTGGACTCTCTCCTTCAGATCCTCACACCACCTTCTATCACCAAATTTATGACAAGTTTTGAGACTATTTATGCATTTGTTTTATGTATAATAAATTCCCCAATGGCATTTTATTTTTGACACCTAGGAAAAATTTTGACACACAATGAGAATTTGCAGAATTGGGCTGTCATTGTTGATAGAGATGATTCTTTCTGAGGTATATCAGGGGTCTCTGTAATATCAGTCACATTGGATTTATTCAGAAATAACAATTCAACTGTCTCTAACAAAGCTTCCTTTTAGATGTCTTTACCTTATAAATGAAAATTTGAAAATTCAGTAACTGAGAAATGCATCTTTACCTATTTAATAGGCCCATATTCAGATAAGAAAAAGGAAATATTAAGTGGTAAAATATCTTAAAATAATTCATTAGGAAGTGCTACTCATCTAATCTCAAACCCAGTAAAACAACAATTGTTATATCTTCATTATAGCATTTCTAATTTCAATTCATCTTCTGATTTTGCAAAAACAAAAGTTTTGCATTCCACTATGATCAAAGATACTTCACATAAAAATAGATGATGAAACACAAATGCATGACTTTTCAGATGATGTTATTTTTAACACTGCTAAAATTTGTCATTACTTAAAATATAAACAGATGATAGAGAATAGCTCTCTGCATCCTGCAAATGTATATATGCTCTGAGCCTAATGCTCATAGGTCTTCCCATCTTCCATGAAAATGAAAACCATACCACATTAACCCAGTTCCAGCATCTCAGGTTTCAAAACCATTCACGTCAATTTGAAGTCTAGTGATCAAAGCCTTTAAACCTATACTGAATTCCACATGAAGGACCTAAAGTTTTAGGAGAGATTAAGGTGATAAGGTCAAGGAAAAGGTTAATATTAACTATGTGAGGCACAGTATTAGGGGCATTACACCCAAGTAGAGTCACTCAGATTCCACTTGATATTTACCTTCCGTGCTCATCAGCAACAGTCTGTTTTCAGACTGGTAAGACAACTGGCCAACTGGAGAGATGGTACCAGTAGGCAGAGAATCACACATGCTGTCCCTTATGGGAAATTTAGAGGCATTTTGAAAGTAGTTTTTTCTACACAGCTTTCTAGTTTCATACCTGGTTGCAGATAAAGGACATTTAATACTGCTTAAGACCAGATGTAACTATGCGTCTATCTCAAAGCTGCTGATTTCTCAGTCAACCACCAGGAGAACTCTAAGAGGGTTAAATTATTACTGGCCTGGTTTACACAGGAGAAAACACAGCATCAGAAAGGTTAAGTGAGTTTCACACAATAACGTGACTGAAAAAGTAGCACAATATTTTTTTTCCTTACAACAATCCTAAGAGCTATTTTCAGGATACCTGTAAATAACAAAGGAGATGCACTTGATACTGTCTAAAAATGAGAATTAGTCATCTTGACCCCATGAATCTTTTGAGGTATTATAACAGTAATTTAAATTACCCAGTTTTTGGTGTGAAGGTAAAGCTTTCATATTGTTTGTTTGTTTAAGAGGTTAGATCATAAACAACCCACATTTAGAAAGTAAAATACTAGTGTAATTGTGATCTATTCTAGTAACATCCTTCAAATACCCACATCATGCAGGAGATAAGGTTTTTTAAAATAAGAAATTTCAGGTAACTATTAAAAAGATTCTATATTTAATTTCACTTAAATTTTTAAAATGAAATCAAAATTGCAGACATTATCTCTTCAAGGAATGCTTTCTCAAGTTCTCCTCCAAGCATACCTCACCTAATACAGAACACAGCTGACATTTGTCCATAATGAGGCTCAAAAAAGGAGCAAAATTAAATCAAGTTTAGGGTTACTATTTATCCTCTAAAAATTGCAAGGCTTATTTCTGCTTTAGGAAGTCACTCATCTTTTGAAGCTACAAAGCATTTCTGTATACCAAAAACATTTTTTTATCTTAAAAGGTATATTACAATTTAATTTGATACTCATAGGCTTATTAAGCTGCACAGTTGATGATTACATTTGACAATATAATAACTGAATAGTAAAATAACATTTTTTAATCTTAATACCAATTTAAATGGCACCAAATATCCTGATGGCACTACTGTCATCAGCTGTGCCATCCTCCTGGGAACTCCCACCATCTGCCCCTGTCTATGGCTATGCTCAGGCAGGGCAGGAGGCTACCAGGAATGACAGTCCCTTGGAACGGACTCATCCAACATAAGGTAGTCTTGATGTGAGAATATGCAGCAAGCTTAAAATAGCTATATTCTTTCTACACACAGTTTAATTTGTTTAGAAAACATTTGTTTTAAAAGGAAGTGGGTTGTGTTTTTAGCTTCTCTGTATTTCAATATCCAGCTGGCCTTTCCTGGTCTCCACACATCCCTGGTGCCCAAGTTGTCTCCAACTCCTATAGAAAGGAGCAGGAACCTGTCACCCTGAGATATTTGTGATAGCTTACCAACCTTCGTAGGGTTCTCACATAGGGAAGCAAATACTTAAAAAGGAAATGCTGAAGTATTTCCTGACAGCCTCAGCCTTAATATGGGAGAGGTCCCCGATGTCCTGAAAGGGAAACACCAAGGAGACCACATGCCACCCAATTTTCAAAATTCACAGAATTCCCAGAAAAAGGTTCACTTCTGCTCCAGGAGGTGAAATACTCATCATAACATATATATTAACCTGGAGACTTGTAGGCTAAACAATGCATTTTTTAAGCATTGGAAAGATATTATTATGGTTTATTTATAAAAGCTGATGTTCATTAAAAGTTTTCAATAACCTTAAAGTAACTACAACATTAGTATTGCTGTTTTTAAAAAAATGCAGCCTTTCACTATATTCCCGGAACCTTCCCCTTTCCCTGAATCATATTGCTTATTCTCACTCTTTCTTTCCTCACATTTATACAGTATCTCAGGGGCAGAGGAGACCTTGAAGGTTAAGTTATTCAACTCTCTGGCTAACCTTTCTCCTCCCTTGGTTTTCTCTGCATCTCCATGCCCCTGCTCCCCTCTTCCCATCCTTTTTATTATTCTTCCTCCCATCTGCTAGGAAATTACTACTGCCTATAGAGTAGATACAGGTAAGATAATGGGCACTCCTGGGCACAAACAGGAGGACCAAGACAAGCTAGCCATAAAAAAAAACCTGTCTGTGTAATAATTTGAGATCTAGGATCAACCCATCTCTAAGGATCTCCTTAACCTCACAGTCTTTTACCTTCTTAATATATCAAGGTAGAATGTAACACTCACTTCTCTGCTGACTTAATGAACGAAGAAATTATTGCCTAGCCAAATAAATGGGGTATTTGGAGACTATCACTTTCTTTTCAAGTACAGAATTAAAAGATCAGGGCCACTGGTCACAGACACCTTATTATAAATTAGTAGTAATATTTGTCCTAATTTAGCTGTCATAATAAGTGTTATGGTTTGTCTCTAAATGTCCTCCCAAAGCCTCATGTAGTTTTAGGTTTTTTGGGAGGTGGGTGAATATAGAGTTTGTGATTCAAAGTCCAATGCTGGGATTAAGGGTGTGACTGATACACATGCCGTAGGGCACATAGCCTGTTTACAATAAAGGGAAGGAAAGAGGATTATCTGTCCTCTCTTATTATTTTTACTTTCTTGCACCACCATGAACGGTTGCCCCTCTGCCAAGTGCCTCCCTGCCTTGGACCCAGTTACTTGCAGACTGAAACATCTATGAACTGTGAGCTAAATAAACCTTTCCTTCCTTAACTTTGGGTGTTGGGTATTTTGTTTCAGTAATAGGAGAAAAGTAACTTAAGACGATAAGGGAAAAAAAAAGAAATCTGTGATAATACAGATAAGTAGAAGGCAATTTTGAAGCCTAGATATTTTTGTAAGGGGAAATAAAGGACATAGAGATGGAGGTTGAAAGGTCCTGAAACAAACTGGGAAATTTGGCCAGACAGAGGTAACCTACAAACACCACCAGCACCTAAACACTGATATTAAGATACAAACATGACAGCAACAAAGCTGGAAATGACTATTTTTGGATTGTTATAACATCCATATCCTGATTTGTGGAAAACTATATTGTATATAGCCTATGAGATAGTGATGACAACAATTAATAGTGAACATAGGACTGCCATCATTCTACAACCATTTTAATTTTCTAAAACATACCCAAACACAAAGAAAAACAGCTCTGCATTAGATAGAGTATGCTTTATACTTCACTGACCTGGTAACAAAACCAGAAAAGAAAGGGCCTATTTCAGTGGTGTCACAGTACTCACCATTTCTTTAAAATAGGCTCATTTAAACATGTCTGCCTTCTTCCTTTTTGAAGTCATGCACACCATTCAATTTTGTTTTGGCTTTTGCTTCTGCAAAATGGTTAGTTCCTGCAGATAATGACATGCAGAAGGATTAAAGTAACCACAGGATAATGAATGAACATAAGGACGGCGTGAGTCAGCACACACAATGTTCACTCATGGCAGACAGACTTCAGGACAACCAGTTTGTTGTTGGTTTTGATTTCCAATGTAGGCTGAGAATATTATGAGAAAGCACAAAGCATTCCTAAGAGTGCACTAATGGCGCTTGGGAAAAATGTAACTAATTACACATGATTCCTAATAATGAAAATTTCTTTGTTTTTTGCAAAAAGAAGGTTCCAAAGAGAATTTTAATCCCTTCCACAAGTATAAATGGGCTGCAAAAGGCAGGTTACACAAAGACCTGGCTATATACTGAACAATACTTCAAAAAATGCAGAGCAATATTACTAATTTAATCGCAGTCTGGACTGCAATCCTATTTCTGCCTACATTTATAAATTCTTCAGTAGCCAGTATATAATTTTAGATAATTTTTAAAAGAGTTACATCTACAGCACCACACAATTTATAACATAGACATTATCTCCTTTGACTTTTATAAATTTTTTGTATCTCTAGTTTAAAAATGAGGAAATTGGGGCCCAAAGGACTTGTGCTGCCAGTTTAAGGACACATAGTGACTGACTACAAAGTCAGGCCTCGAACTTAGTTTTCTTACTCCCACTTCAATACACATTCTGTTACACCAGCAGTGTTTTCTTTATTTTCAAAATAAAACTAATTATATCTCAGACAGAATACTTCTTAAAACATGTAAAAATACAAAGTAGTTTCATATATAACAAAATGACCCTTGCATTGTCATCAACTGTTGGTATCCTGAGAGAGTAAACTCCAACAATTAAATCTGGAATAAACGACTAATATTCTAAAGCTTTCATAAACAAAAAGAAGTTAGGATGAAGGGGACAAGCTAGGGGAACAAAAGTGCTATTGTTAAAACATTACACAGGTTATGTGCTAATAAACTATAAACAACAATGGTCATTAGGAGCATACAAAGGCTGATCAAAAAAACAAAAAATGGTGTACATTTAAATAAAACAAATTTATTACAGCAGAAGATTCATTGCCAATAATCTCCCTCAAGATACCATAGCTTCAGACACATTTAACCCATCCTTCTTGCCACTTTCTGAAGCAGTTCTGGGAGTCTCCTTTTGTGAATGTCTTTATGAGGTGTGATAAAAATGTGGTGAATGCTGCTGCTCAATGCCATCCAACAGAAAGACAGGCACATGAAAACATTAGGGTGAGTTCTCATCCGCCTTATTCACTGAATCGGGCACTCTGTAACTTCTGGCCCCTCTCCAGAGTCAAAATGACCATGGAAGATAAATGCTTTGAATTGATTCCAGGACATTTAGGCAGCCATGATAGCACAAGTAAAGACATTCATAAAAGAAGACTTTCAGAACTGCTCCAGAAAGTGGCAGGAATGATAGACTAAATGTGTTCAAAGCACAGAGGAATATTTTGAGGGAGATTAATAGCAATGTATCTTTTACTGAAATAATATTTTTTAATTTAAGCATTCACTGTAATGTTTGATCAAACCTCATATATGCCATTAATCACTTGTGATTTTACCAGTGGGGTTTTTTGTTTTTTTGCCTTGTACCAAACTTTGTTCATTTTAGAGTACTATATAATACTTCTTGTATTATGTATTCTATTTAAACATGTTGACTCCACTAATTAGTCTATAAATACTTGACTTTTGCCCACTGCTTTGGTGAGATAATTACTGAGGAAAGGCCAAAGCATTTATGGTCAATCAGATGAAGAGAAAGGGAATATGGCCCTTTAGCTGAGTAAAATGTAAAACATTATGTGGCAAAGCAGAAGCTATTAACAAGATCAATATCCTCCTAGTACCTTAATAAATCATGACATCAAAGGCTTGACACAGAATGGAGACAGAGGAGAAAACCTCAGTCTACCTCCATGTAAACTCCAAAATTGGAAAATAAAATTCCATTTAAATTACAAAGACTTAATTGGTGTACAAAGGATATGACAAGCTACAAAATCTGTCTCCAAATTCTGGATGTACAAAGGGTTTTGATTCATTAGTGAAGGACGAAAAGGAGAAAGACAATACTGTGACTCTCTGGGCTACACATTTATAATTTGCAACTAGTAAATATGTATGAATCTGCTGCACTGTACCTAGGAATGACATTCTGCTTCTTAGAGATAGCACAGACCCAAGAAATCAAAGCAGAGGATGGTTCAGCAGTTACAACCTACTTCCTCCCATATTTAACACTTCTCAATCTTTCTAAATTTCACCCTATTTAAATTACTCTCAACTAGATATAGTTTCATAAAATGAAAAGCACTTTGCTACTGAAGAAATACTCTATGGGAGCTCTCACAGTATTATGAGATATAAATAATAGTAATTTTTTCCTAAACCCTTAATCATTCCCATTCTCTTTGATACTCTTAGGAAAACAAGCATGCAATTAAAAGAAGTTACTTGGCTTACACTTCCACTTTTCTTTTTAAATTCTGGAGCTAGTTTTCTTTTCTAATTATATGTAGCAAAATGCAAAAGAGTTTTTTTTAGACAATAATACTATGGAATATTAAACTTTCACTTAAAACTGCTATATTTCCTTATTTACTGAGATGACAGTGAAGATAAATACTATTTTGATTCTACAAGTTTGGAATATTTAATTAAAACATTTTTCTTATGAGTTATTATACAGATCTCTCAAATTTCATAGTAAGTTAAAACAGAACTAAAAGGTTATGTTAGAAAATTACCTTAGAAAGGTTAACAAAAAGAAAGCAGGACTCCCCAGCATCTTGAAACACTGGTTCATAATTCTTCCTTTCATTCAACAAACAGTTATCAGACACTTAAATGTTAGGTTTAGATTAATGATAAATATTAAGATTGGGCTTGATGATAATTATCTCAAAGAAAGTTCCCAGAAGATTCTATTCTTAAAGAGTTTGATCAACCTACATGGGCACATAATTCTTAAAAAGTTAAATAGCATTATAAGATTTAATTTATAATACAAAATAAAGGTACCATTTATTATAATGTGCCACAGTATCATATTACTGTATATGCTGAAGAAAAATACAGTAAGTTTTAAAGAAATCTCTGCTGGCAGGGGTTATAAAGGGTAGCAGCAAAAGAAATGACTCATCAGGCTTCTAGGAGGAGGGAGAGAAAGGACACATATTCCAATCAGCACAAAAGCCTGAACAAGTGTGTGAAAGAACACTCGAAGCAAGCGAAAGTTCATGTTGCCTATGAGGCTTGGTCTTACTTCATGAACCAGAAAGGACTATGGCTGGCCTTCATGAGTCTCAAGCCAGGAAATTTTTACTTAAGATGAGTGTCAGGAGAATGTGTATTCCATCTCTAAGGTCTGGAGCATGCGGGGAGTTGAAATTGCAAAAGAAATACTCTCTTTAGGAAACCACACTTCCCTTGTGACTAAGAGGTGCTAGAGATGGGGACTTTCAAAAGCAACTGTGAGGCTATTCAAAAAGCCTGCTTGTTTTAGAAAATACATTTCCAAAGGTCCAGGAAGAAACCACAGTTCAGGAAAGGAGCATTGGGAAAACAGTTCTTTTAGCAGAAATTCCTCCAAAGAGTAGAGATGAGGTATGTGACACAGATTTCTGTCTGCAAAGAGCAAGAACGGCATAGATGAGAAGCATGGTGGCTTTGATATTTTGCTCCTGAATAGATTAAGTGTCTTCAGTGCTGGTTCAGGGGCTTTGCTCAGCACTGGAAGAGACCCCCCACTTCACCCATCACTGGCCAGAGTAACATTCTAAAACATCTTACAGTTAAATCTGCTGGGTTCCAACAGCTTAAGGAGTTGGGATGAAAGCAGATCAATTTCCTGTCAGGAAGTAGAGAAATAGGAATGGTTAGAAATAAGACAAAGGACAATTTATCAGTTATGAGTACAGGGCGTGGCACTCACGACTAGAACTATAGTATTTCATACACACACCACCTCCTACCTTAAAAAGTTTAAGCAAATCTAGGTCCAGTGTCCTACTCCAGGAAATCTCAAGAAAGAGTCAATGATGGTGGAAAACGAGCCTATGAATAAAATTACACTATAAGAGATGCTGCTTGGACAGCTGTTCCTGTGGTAGATTCTGGAAGCTGGGAAAACCAACATGGTGCTGAGCTGTCCAGAAGGCAGCATGTGCTGCTTTGGAGACCTCCAGGAAGAAGAGCAAACTTCTTTGCTAAGAAATCAGCTTCGAGTTGACAGCTGCCTTTTCTGCTCCCTTGGAAGCACCATTGTGCCTATGGTCAGTTTTTCAGCAGAAAGACCATCAGCCATTGTGCTGATCATGGAGCTTGACTGGCTGGAAGAATTCTGCAGTCTCCAGTCTGAACTATTCCTCTGGGTGCCCTTATTCAAGCAGCAGTTCATTTGAAAACAATTAGCTGGTGTTTATTTCCTTGAGGTTGGACCAGCTCTCAAGCTGGATGGGCCCTCAAGATGGACTAAGATCTTAGCACACTACTCTGAAATGTTTCCACAACAGGTCTGAGTTTGTATTGGTGTCAAGAAAAGCCTAGGAATTCTGTCCTTGATCATAGTGAATTAGTCAGTTATTTGCCTTCGTCACTCTGGTAAGCTTTCATTTTCTTATTTTGTCTCTGCAGCAGGTAAACATTTCTAACTCATGCTTTTCTTTCCTAGTCTTCCAACTAAAGAGTGAAATGAATCATTACAGCAAATTACAGATGAGGACAAAACAAAAAAATACAAAGATAGAAGAAAAATACATTTTTTAAAGAAAATTATTGGGTTTGTCTTTTTAAGTAGCAAATTTTCTTTTACTCACTGGCCAAAAGAGTTTGGAACCAAGATTTCTTTCTGATTAATGAATTATTTCTTTGCTGCTACTTGCATCCTCTCCCACACTTTGTCCCCTTAAAAATGATGAAAACAGCATGAGAAAATCTTTTTTTCTCACCCTCCCAATCCTTTGAACCTCTCCTCTGCTAATCATTTGGCTTCATAATGAAAAGGGTGCCACAAATGGGAAAAATATGTTACTAGAGACTTTCTCAGTTCAGTACACTACTCACTCAGTGAAATCTGGCAACCTACCCACATCCCAGCAGTTGGCAATTCATCTATGCTGGAACAACATTCAGTGAAATGTGCAAGGGACACAGGTCACAAAAATAGCCCCTGCAAACACAGGAACCCTTAGTTAGGGTCTTTATATTCTTATTTTCAGTCCTCAATGTTCTTTAATTGGAACTGCTTTTTTTTTCACCCTTGGCTTTTCATGAACTGCACTGGATACAGTATTCTATGGACAAGTTTTTTGCAGGATAGAAAATTCAGTGGTATATTAATACAAGTCTCCAGATCCCAGACACTGGATTTACACTCGATTTCTCAAAACTGACCTAAAAGTTTTGCCTAGTTAAAAGAAACTAAGCAAGAAATCTTAGCTTCCCTTTCACCACAGCTGCACTTTTTAGGGACAACAATCAATAAGCAGCTTCATGTACAACTCTTGTGCATACATGTGTATATGCACATGTATATATGTGTGTATGTATATATATATGGGTATACTTTCTGATGCACACTTATACTACATAGAAACATTCATTATTACATTCAAATGTGCTTATGTTCAATGACCTCACTGTATCCTATTGCATGGGTATACTATAATAACTGTATTTCTGTTGGTGTACTTTTGGATTACTTTCAAGGTCTTTGTTGTTTGGGCTTTTATCATTATTATTATTATTTCAGTACTGGAGATTGAACACAGAACCTCAGGTATTTCAGACAAGTGCTCTAGCAGAAGCTATGTCCACAATCCTTGTCATTTTATGTTGTAAGAGAGGATCTTGCTAAATTGCTCAAGCTGAGCTTAAACTTGCAATCCCTCTGCCTTAGCCTCCTGAGTGTGGGATTATAGAAATGCACACTAATAAGTAAATAATTATCACACATATATATTTATGTGCTATAACACTTTATATTCATATGTATTATATAAATAGTACATATATTTATGCATATGCATGTATTTATATAACATGAAATGCTTCAAACATATGTCCCCAATATACACTCCTTTCAATAGTTATTCACTACTGAATAATAGCTTCAAGTGTTATAATTCTTTTTAATTGGCAATTTAATTCAAAACTGGAAAACACTGTCATATTAATGAGGTCATGCTGTTGGCCATTGTATTTCTCTGTGAACTGTCCATTCTTTACATATTTTCTTCTGCTGGGTGTTACTTTTTGTTGACTGATACACATAGCCCCTTGTTTAGCAAGGAAATTAGTTCATCAAATCTCATACATATGGCAAACACTTTTGGAGTTTATTTATCTACAAACTTTGGTTTGTTCAGGAATCAAGCAGTCCCTAGAAGAAAAGGCATCTTAAACAATTCAACAGTAACCGTATAACAGACTGCATACTGCCAACTGTGATTACCTCTGACGAGGTATTACAGTTGTCTTAGGTGACAGTGTCACCTGGACTAATTAGTGAAAACTACCTCATGTTTCACATAGTCCCAGATGCCCTTTATAAAATGGTCCCTCTCTCCTAGAAGCCTTGCCTTAATCTCAGTAGGGATCCTGACCCCAAAATGCTAGCTCCTTATATCTGGAAGTCACTCAAAATCAGTAAATCAAACTTTATTTTTTTTATTTGTTCCCCTGTGTTCCTACCAATAATTCTAAAAGGAGTAGGAGACAGAATGAAGTGTATAAGGAAAAGGCAGAACCAAAAGGCAGATCTAGAGAACTATTTCACTGATTAAAAAAAAAAAAATTCAGCGAATTCCTAGGATTCCTTTTGCATCTTTGCAGGGATTATCCAAAGCCTTACATGTTAGGATCTTGCACATCGCTCCTTATTGTTATCACTAACTAGGGTGTATTCTGACAGGACACTGACTGTACTTGCCACTGGTATTCAAAGAATGCCAAAGCACCAGCTTAGCCAACAAAAAGGTTGCATATGCTGGAATAGATGATACACAGCCAGGTAGAGCAGTTCTGCAGTGAGCTTGCAGGGTGTAAATCCTATCTCCCTATTGGGTAACTACATTACTCAGAGCCAATAATTTCTTGTGGCCCCAGATTCCTTATCCCTAAGATGCAGACAGGCATAGTATGACAGAATAATAAAAGCAACAACATCATAGGGCTGCTATTGGATGAACAAAGTTATGTAAAGTAGTGCCTGACATTCATGTGGTCAATTGTAAATAAATGTAACCTGTCAGTATAGTAATAATTAACGGAGACAACATTACTGAGTGTGGAGAAGTCCAATAGGCCTGACACAGATGAATAATACCAGCCACAGAGAAAGGAGCCTCAAAGGAGCAATAAAGAAATGCAGTGAAGAGCAGACAGGAATTGAGTACAAGGCCTAAAATAAGCAAAAATGAGTGTTACGAGTGTTATGTGCCTTCTAAAAGTAGGGAATAGCCTTAACAAAAACAGGGACAAGGAGTAAGCTGCTGTGAGTGCATGAGGGTAGTAGGAAATTACTTCAAAACTGTAAACCACCAAGGGATTAAATTCACAAATATTCTCTCAAACTTTCTGCTTATTTAATAAGGAAATGTTTGCTTATTCTTTGTTCTCAATTAATAAACTTAGTCAGCTGTTATAAAAGCAGTAACACTCATCCTTAAAAAAGTTAAGAAATCCTTCAGCTAGTTCTGAAAGTTTATTTCCCAAGCAAATATTTGAAAAGAGAAATACCTGTGCCACAGAAATGCTACTTAACAGGAAAGACAACTCTCCAGACTGATCCCTGGTGCTCCTGGCTGCAGATGCGGCAGAGGTAGAGTGGTGGCACTGTTATCAATGGCATTCTTTCATTCAGTGCACATCTGATGAATGCCCACCACCTGCACATTGCCCTTCCTGGAGAAGGAGACTGGGGAACAAAAAGTAGCAAGGTCTGTGCTCTCAGGAGGCTTTTACTTCAGTGTAGGGATGGGCGGTGATAAGCATAGTATAAAACTAAACAGGTGAGTGAAATTACTTCAGACAGTGAAAATAAAAATGACTGTGCCATGGGGGAGAATGCTGCTATAAGGACGTGACATCTGGACCAACGGCTAAGTAATGAAATAGAGGAGAGCAGAAGGAAATTTCCGCCTGAGAAAATAGCAGTAGCAAGAGGCTGAAGCTGGAAATAGCTTGGAAGGCCATAAAGGCTGCAACAGAGTAAGAGAGAATGCATGGGAAACTCGTTCTAAGCAAAAAACAAACAAACAAAAAAAACCTCTATGGATGATTTCAGCTTTGGCCAAAAACACATCTTCCTCTCCTCCTGTGGACTGCTGCAGGTCTGCAGCTCCTCCATTCCTAAGAGATATGAGTTGGGCCTCAGAAACTCCCATAAACTAGTGGTTCTATCTTATGGGTTCATGATGGGGCCCTGGGATCCCAAGCTTTAAGTGGAAAGAAAATGAAAAGCTTGGGTGAGGTAAAAAGCCACTAGGGACTGGTGGGACTGGCCCACCAACACATGCATTTTGGGGTCTGAGCCTGGAATATTTCTATCCACTGACAGCAAATTTCAGAAAAACAAGTTTAGTTAAGGAAGAAAGTCTCACTTTAAGAAAGAGATTTATGTTAAAAACACAAAAATAGGCCATCCTAGTAAATGTTGCTTAGGATCACTCTGAGAATAGCAAACTCACTGAGGTATAGAATGTAAGCATGTATCATTCTCATCTATGATAAGGATTTCTATTTTATTTCCTAGCCTTGTTTTTAAATGCTCAATCTTCACAACTACCATGCATATTACAGTAGTAAAAATAACTTATAACTGATAACTATGAATAAGAAATTTAAGAGATGCCTGTTTTCCTGAGTTGTTTTAACTGTTTTTGCTACTAAAATATACTTTCTCATAAAAATGCTGAATTTAAGTGGTCTGTGAATGTCATTCTTTACATTCATTTCCCATTTATTATTTATTAGTATAAATGAAGGATGCTAGTTGTATTTGACACTAGATTTTTTGACAATTCTTAAAGTAATAAGACCAACTTTCTCTGTGAAGTCATATTACTTTCTTATAAAGAATAATTATGCCACAGTGATAAGGGATAAAAGTCAATGAATGAGATTACTTTAGACAGCGAAAATAAAATGAAGTTGATCACAAATTCTGGGTATTTGGAAGATTTCAGCTACAATTACTTTGTTGCAAATCATCAATGCATAGGTCAACCAATTTTATGCTCATATATGAATTCTATTCTACTAGTACTTTGAAAGAATACAACCACCTAGGTTGAGTAAGATGTATTTTATCTTTTGTTTTATGAAATATGCATACTGTTATTCCCAATGCTAACAGTGTGTCTGTGTTAGAATATGATTCAAAAATACTTCTATAGCAATACAAGAAGAACACAGATTTGGGATAAAGTAGTATTTTTGAAGGAAAAAAGAACTAAAGATAGAAACTTTTGCATTATCTGGACAAGTATCAACTCATAGAAGAATATATAATATTGTCTCCACTCTCAGAAAAGAAGGTCTGTGCTCTCAGTGGGTGCTGAACAAGGGCCTGTGTGTTAAAGGCTTGGCCCCCCCACACCAGGAAAGCACCACTAGGAGGTGGTGGAACCTTGATGGAGTGGGAGCTACTGGGAGCTCTTAACGTCCCTGGGAGCATGGGAGATTTGGGGATTCTGGCTTCTTTCTTTCTTTCTTTCTTTCTTTCTTTCTTTCTTTCTTTCTTTCTTTTTCTTTTTGTCTCTGTCTTATGACTTGAGCAATTTTATTCTGCCACATATTCCTGCCATGATGCACTGCCTTGCTATGACTCAAACAATGGGGCAAATCAGTCATTTACTGAAACCTACAGAAGTGTGAATCAGAATAAACTTTTTATAAACTATATTTTACTATAGTTAACTAACACTATATAGATCTTTAACAAGCAAAATAATTTACTAAATTACATTTATATTCTAAATGAATCTAAATATCCACCGTGAAAATGCTTTGCAAATTATAAACTACTGTAAAATGTAAAAGCATACCATTATTACTGTTAGAGTTGGTTTACTATGGCGAGCCTTATAACTAAAGCACTTCCTACTATTTTTTCAATGACAATGTCCAGATCATCTAAAATAAGAATGAGCAGAACAGTCTGCCCTTCTAGAAGTACAGACAGCCAACAGAAAATGGTATTCCATCCAGGAAATCAATTTGTTTATTCATAATTTGGACAAATGCCTCCAGGACAATTCCTGATTGGTCTCTCCAAGAACTTTATAAACTCACTAAAACAGATGGAGAGAAAACAATACAACTAAAATCTGATAGCATAATTAGTGGCCTGGAAGTTTGGAGTAAAAACCATATGATCAAATCTTAGCAGGAAAATAAAACAACATATTCACTGAATAGTTATGAAAATAATTTTAATATAATTTTAGCATATTTTAACATAATAGCTAGCATAAAGAGCTTTTCCTCCACATTAGCATTCATTTTTAATATTTTACCTCTATTACTGCTTTTAAAATGTGACATTCATTTTTGAGTTCTATCACTTTCCCCTTTATTTAGCCTCCTATAGTGGTTTTAAATATTTAATATGTTTTTAAATGAATAAAATGATATTCAATAAATAAAACTACTTGCCAAGGGGCATTTTGTTAATATTTTTAATTACTTGGAATGATTAATGTAACTCTCAAAGATCAGTTTATTGCTGTCTAGATGTGGCCAGATAATCAGTTAATTAATCTTACAAAAACTAGGAGAATGAAAACAAAAAATGCCCATAATTTCAAGAGAAAGACCTGGAGTATAAAGAGAAGAAGGATCAGCACTTATGGTACACATTTACTCTGCTCTGCTTGTTCCCTGTAGACAACAAAAAAGAGAAACAGAATTTACAAAGTAGAGTTGTAAATCATAATAACCTGGGTCAGGGTGTGAATGTGCAACTTCAACATCTTTGCATTTAACAAGCTAGAAGCTCCGAGTCTGATATTTATTGAATCACACACACGCCTTCTTCCTGGTTTCTTATTTACAATAAACTTTATGGAAAGATATTTCAATTTGTGAATTCTAGCCAGACAGCTCTCTAATGAAAGTACAGCTCTGTTTGGGTTTTAAAGCTTTGTGACATTTAAAGATGTTTACTTTGAGTCTCTAATGACCACAGAAAATACTCCCTTGCAAAAAAAAATGTTGATCTATTGTACTTTCAAAACATAATATGAAAAATCCCTAGGTGATGAATTTTTCTTTGTGATAGAATAACACTTTTTTTCAATTGACAAGTGGTGGTATTATTTATAAACTTGAGTTAAACAGGATAGTATATAACTATAGCAAAAATATTTTAATAAAATATGTCAGTAAAGGTCTTGCTTCCAAAAACTAACACAGTAATCATCTTCCCTTGCCCTGGAATGCAGAATACCTCCAGAGCAGCAGGCAGGTGTGCAATGCACTGTTTGTGGGGAACAGCATATGTTAAGAATACACAACATCTGATTTAAAATTCCAGCTATCCCAAGAGCTACTTTCACCATGACACCCTTCTGAGGGTAGAAGAAAGTTACAGTCTCCTGGCTATTTCCATCTCTAAGTGAGAGGAAATCACACTTTAAATATCCCTCTATCAACCTGCTGGCCTCCTCCCAGAAACATTGTGTTTGATTAGTCCATTCACTTGAGCTTGTGGGAATCAAATCAGACCCAAGCTGAGAGGAGACAACACCACAAAAAAAGAAAGAACTTAGTTTCTAAAATAATGCATCCACACACAGTCACTATTTCTAAAGTAACCCATTCCTACATGTAATGTGAGTCCCAAACACCATTGCAACATTTTACTCAAATTTCTAAACTAACTTGTTAATGTGTGTCCATTACTATAATTATTATTTCAATCCTCACAATCAGTAAGTTTTTAAACCTCATTCTACTGATGAGACCAGACAGAAGAAGTGAAATGGATTTCATTTTAAAAGACAATTTTTATCTATTGGGACTGACTCCCTAGAAGTCTGACTTGAAAATCCTGAGCCTAACCATTGTGAAAAAGTATAAGCTACCAATGTCATGATAACTGCTAGCCATAGAGGTAAGTCCGTAAAATCTCCAGAACTTACCATGGGTGTAGGTAATCAATAAATATTTCTGTTTCAATAAATCATTCAATAAATAGTTCTATGCAATACGGCTGAGGTCTCTTTGGAAGGGACCATTACAAATATGGTAACTGGGCATGATGGTGCACACGACAATTTCAGTACTCTGGGACACTGAGACAAGAGAACGTCAAGTGAAGACATAGAAAAACCCTGTTTTCAAATAAAATATAAAAATGGGCTGGGAAATATAGCTCAGTGTGAAGGCTCTGGGTTCAGTCCCCAGTAGCACCACCACCACCACCACTACCACTATACACACACACACACACACTCACAAAGATAACTAAAGAGCTTTATATCCTTAAACATGAATACATCATTTGAAATACTTCCATAGTCCCTTAAGGGAGTTTCCTTCCTCTTCAAGACACATTGCTAACAAAATAGCCTTGTCATAACACTGTTGGATCATGGTATCCTTTCCCTGGCTGGTTCTTTGTTCTCTTTTGAAGAATGCCACATAATTATGTAAAAACTACTTGTGGCAAACAGATAGTCATATAGATGGATGGATTAGTGCATAGTTGGTAGGTAGACAGGCCCCAAGTATTCACTTAGATCATCTTTATTATATCAATTTACCAGTTATTCTCTGTTTTATTTCAGACTCCCCTTGGCTCACAGAGCATGATTTTCTTCTTGAAACCTTTCATTTCATTGTAAGGCACAGGTTTAGGTAAAATACACTTTTAGTATCATTCAGAAAACAAAGTGCTCAACCCCCTGCCTGTATTACTGCTTGGAGTCAGAGAAGGAAACAATGCCTTTTATTTTACTGAAATATTTTAATTGAAGTATAAAGAGAAAATTCCTTAACTCTGAAAACAAAACAGAACCTCTGCCCCCCAAAAAAGCCCCTATCTTTCTCCATTTGGCCCCTTCCATAATGCTCAGCTTTGTAGCACCAACCCTCATACCCCAAGAATGGGCCCCTCACTTCAACCTGACCACACCATGTCAGTTCTGTAGCTTTCTGTCTTTGCACATAGTAATCATGCTTTTTTGTCTACTTGACAAACTCCAACTTGGTTTGGAAAACTCAGTTCACAAATTACCCTGTCCCCAAACTGAGAGTAAGTTAATCATTTCTTCTCTGGGTTAGTTCTGTATCTTTACTATAAATATTTTTATAGCTGTACTAATCACATGTTTTGTTAGTTTAAATATCTGTGAAATGTTCATTATTTGCCTTCTTAGCACTCGGCTCAACTTAGACATATCAAATATAACTGAGGATACCTTTGAAGTTTTCCATTTGAGTAGAGAAAACAATGATGACATTAACCAAGAAAAGAAGTGAAAAATAGAAGCAGGTTGTATTTTTATATATAATTTGTTTTGTTTGGAGATGTTCAGATTTCAATGTCTCAGTGAAATATGCCATAAAAGAACTCAGAAATGGTTATATCTCAGCCTAGAGTGGGACAAGGGAGTTAGAAATGATAATAGACACTGGAAGACATCAGTACATAGGGAGAAGTAGAAGACATGGATAGATTAAAAACAGACAAGAAAAGAGGCAAAAAAAAAATGAACTCTAAACTTATCTGTATGTGGTCCACAATTTATGAACCAGTGAAAAATATAAAGAAAGGAGAAGGCATGAGAAAAAATAAGAAGAAGAACTCAGAGACCAAAGGCCAAAAGTTAAAATAAAGGATATCAATAATTTTATGGTCTTATTATAGTCAAGAGGATAAAAACTAAACAGAGATGATGGATTTTTACATTCTAATGGGAAATGTATAGAAAAAAAGCAAGATCTCATTAGGAACAATTTCTGTAGAAGGAAAAGATTAGGAAAAGAAAGAGTCTGCAGTCAATCACAGCCATTGAGTGCCTTCCATCCGGACTGGTTAGAGGCCATTGCTGAGCAGGAAGCCCTCCGTGGCCACTGGGTGGGAAGCGCACACATGTGGTGAGAAAGAATTCACAAATGAGCAAGACAAATGAATCTACTCTTCCCACAGCAACAGTAGATACACTTTATATTTTGGCCAAAGATGTCCTTAGGAAAACAACTCCACAATCTCTAATGGTGATGACAGCTATTCCCCTATTTCTTGTGTTTCTATAAAGCGGGGGGGGGGGGGGATCATCTTAACAAGAGAACACAGCCTCTGTCCTCTCATTCACTTTTCCTTTGAAAGGAGCAATTTATGTGATTTATTAGTTTCAGAGAAAGAATTGAGCTTGTCTAGCTCATCACCTTCTTCTCTTAAATGCCTAAGAGGCACAGGATCGATCTCCTGTCCTGTTACTTCTTGAGCAGGCTGCCAAGCTAGCAAGGACTTGTGCTGTGTAGCTTTGCCTATGACCAAAGGGTCAGTTTTCACAAAAGGGGGCTCTGTTAAACAGCCCATGTGGACACAGATGTGGGTCACATTCTCCAATTCAATCACATTCATCACATCACTCAATTTGTCTAACTCCCACATTTGCTTCTCAACTACATCTGAACTCAAAAGAAAATCTGTGCTTATTGCCTTAAAACCTTAAAACTATTTTTGAAGAGAAAGTTTAAAAAGACAATAAAGAAATATAAAACCTCCAATTCCTCATTTGAGAGACAAATGGTAGAAGTGGATAAGCTCTAAAGTCCCGTCCAGCAGCCTCTGCATTTGTTTGCTTGCATACATGTGTATATCAGACAGGCAGAAGGAGCAAGGAGGCAGATGTGCCTCAGAAGCAAAAAGAAGAGTTCAGAGAAAGAGCAGGTGGTTAACAGACCAGTAAGCAGAAAGCTCTCCTAGGATAAAGAGAAATTAAGAGATCAAAGGATTATCAAGAGTATTTTCTGATGGAAAAATGAAGACATATATAATACACACAGAAATAGACAAAATAGATAATCAGGCTCAAAAAAATTCACTCCATTTCCACCAACCTCTCTATATTTATATAAGTCCCTTTCCCTAGTAGGTTGTAAGACTGCACCTAAATTTTTCCATAGGGTAAAATTAATAATGATGAAATACTTAAAAGCAAATGCTAAAAATTGTTTGGCTCAAAATAGATACTTTTAACCAAGCTGTGGACAGTAAAATATTACTTTTTTCTTTTTGCCCCTTGGAAACACTTAAGACCTTACCAAATGTAGCATCTCACACACAAAGGGACTTAGGTGAAGAGGGTTTTGAGCTCTAGGAGCACAAAAGCCATGATGATCTAGGGTAGTTATGGGTCTGGTGGCTCAAGGACCAATGGATTTCATTGAATTCATCAGTGACCACCTTTGGGACCAGAATGAAGAAAGCAAATTTTTTTTTCTTGCTGTTGTAAACAAAAATTTCACTCAGCCTTGCCCTGAATTCTTTCACAGGACATCTCTGCTCCACCTGCCTTTTGAGACACACAAGGTCTCCTAGCAGTGCTCTCTGGAGGAAGAAGTAAGGTGTGCTCTGCGCACAATGCATCAGTTGCTATGTGTTCCGTTGTGGCAACCATGATTCACAAGGGCATAGATGATTCACCACAGTTTTCAGCTATAATCCCCCAGGAATCTATCTCTGCTGTTAGAGGGATAATTATCTGCTTGTCCCTCAGGCCAGTTCTTGCAGTTTTCACATAAAAATCACCTCTTACATAAGACATGAAATTTAAATCATCCCTTCACAGTATCAGTGAGTCACTCTGTTACCTTTGGGACAGACATAAATTATGAATTCTTTGATTTTCTTTAAATTTTTAGAGGTACATCAGAACAAAGAAAGATCTCATTAGCATTAAAAAATATAAAGCATTCCAGAAAGAAACAATAACTTGTGTGATATTAACTGCTTCGATTGCTAAAAAGGCTTCTGCTTGGTCAAGGAAATCACATGAAGCATGGAACAATAATAGCAGGCTTGCATGTTAATGACTAACAATGACAAGGACTCACTTCACGCTGCTTATTTTTCTTATTTCAGTGACTTCACTTTTCATAAGACTAATGGTACTCTGTGAATTAGTAGCTTTCTGGGTGAAAGTACTCAAAGATGTCTCTATTAGAAATGCATTTAGCCGTATACTCATCTTTTCCTCTGATTCCATGCCTTCATAGCAAAAGAGTTCTTTGATTGTACCAAAGAGATGGTATTTTATGAGTCTTCTGGAGCTAGTTTGATTTTTCCTGTAGATGTTTTCAAGCTCACTACTACACAAGTATTCATATTTCACAGAAGTGAGACACTCAAAATTAGCATGAATAAAATGCAATAACTGTCACTGCAAGAATAAAGAAATCTGTACATTCTCACACCTGCTGCTACAGTGACCTAGTTCACACCAGCATCTGTTCAGTAGTGATGAACACTTTCAGACACAGGCTGGAAATCCAGCAGTGCAAATGTGTTGCCCAGACATCCACTGTAGGCTACAGATGTTTTCCTTCCATGGTCCACATTCAGTATGAACATAACCAACTTTTTTCCCCATTATCATTTTAATAAAGACACATTCCTTAATGATTCAAACTCACAGAATATTTTTTGCCTTTAATGACTGATAATTTTGGAACAAGTAATAGGACAGCATCTAAAAACTCTAATCCTTTCACAGAAGTTAAATCAATTGCTTGACCTTCATAGCTGCTTATGAAAGTTTGAGTTCCTGGACTTATGAAAAATGAGACAAACTTCAGTATACAGTCATAAAGGCCTCCTGAGGCAAAATTCATTATGCAATATTAAATTTCAAGCTAAAAATTAAAGGTATTTTAAAAGTATTGCTCCCCCAAATGGGAAGGAAAATCTCTGTTCAGATGCTAAAATGTGTGCCACTGTCACCAAAACATATGCCAATTCTGTACAAAATGCCTCTAAGCCCTTGACCTAATGAGGTTAGTGACAGGGATATGGATGACTGGAACAGAAAATGAAACTCAGAAAGAATTTTGTTCATGATCTGCTATATTTCTCCTGTCATTTAACCAATTTTCCCCCTCAAAATTACAACATGGGCTGCAAATCTTCAAGGCTAATGCACCCTATGACAGACTAAGTGCTACTTAAAATATAATAATATATATGTCAATCTGATGGGAAAAAACAGAAGGCCATGTGAAGGCCAGTTCTGGTAGGCTTGGGTCCTAACAGATTATGAAGATGACAATTAGGGTAGCAAATGCCACACAGCTTTTACCATTCAAGCACTGAACTCACAGTATTGTGAGCAGGTTCTACAAATGAAAGGTTTGTTTCAGACAAAGCAGGCGATGACATATGCCCACACAAGTAACTGACCTTCAGTGCACATTAATTTCTACTAAAATTAATGTTTTGGGTTAGAATCAATAATTAATAGAGATGATTTAATGCGTGCATCATAATACTGTTTTAAAAGTTTGTAATATGTGCAATTCATTATAAACTGAAATGTGAGAGCTAGAAGAACACTCAGCATTCTGAAACTCACACTGCTCACTGAGACATATAATTTTGCTTTCAACTGTAATCCTACTCAGGGCATTGGAGCTATTTAAACACCTGTCATGCTTGAGTGATCAGTAAAGAGAAACCACTGGTTTCCTATAAACACATTTGATCGTTGTAGGGACTGTCCCTTGAGGACTGACACACAGATGTTTACACGGGGACTCACTGCAGAGATGCCCAGAGCGAGAGATCAGGAATATTCAGCATCTTCCTGCTATGACTGGAGTCTATACTGGCAGACTCCAAACTGCACTCTGTTGGCACTTGCTTCAGGCCCTAGAAACAGTGTATCATATTGAAACTCACTGAAAAAGAAATGGGTTGGTTAAGGCTGTATGTTCTGTTAGCTTCCCTCACAAAAATTTTATCAAAGCAGGATCTGAGACAGAAACAAGACTGAGAAAATAGCATCAGGGAATAAACAAGGCAGACGGGACCCAGAAGACTGAAGAGAAGCCTCTTTTGCAAAAGAGGAAAGAACAGCAGTAGAGAAATAACAGCTTTCAGGAGGAATGACACATGAAAAAGACCCAACTTTGGAGCTTATTGCATCAAATTGTTTATTGGGCTAAAATTCACCTAAGCCTGAATTTAAAATCTGTTTTAATCATCTATGATTAAAGAGCATTTAAGTTTTAGATGAAAAGGTACTAGTATCAAGCGAATCCCTAATCCCTTTAATATTTAACTATGGAAACAAAAGGCCATGATGACCTCCTGTAAGAGGTCGAGGCCTGCACAAACCTCACTCAGTGGGGCTTTGATGAGAACTACTAGAAAGTTTGACTCTGACACATTCAATCTCTGAACCTCTTTTAAAAACAAAAGAAGTATGATAAAAGTTTGCTAAAGGCAGATGTTTTCATATCACAAACCAAATAACTGTCAGGAAACCATATTACTACTGCTTTCTTTGCTCCCCATTTTCTGTTCTTGACACAGAGAAAGCACACCAACTATACTCTGGATAACAGTAGGTGGCACAGCAGATTTTATTGGAGAGCATTCCATCCCTATTTTCCAATCTCCTAAAATCAGTTTTATTAAACCATTCCTAAAATGTACATACCCTGCTGTCCTGCTGGCCCTCCAATCCTTAAACTCTTCTCCAGAGGATCACAGGATGTTCTTATACTGCATTATCAAGCTACTGTCTCCCTCAGTGGCTCAAAACAGTGGAGCAAGGGTTATCAACGGAAGAATAAAACAGACTTCTCAGCAATTTCACAAATTCTCAGCTGTGCTTCTTCTCAACCAAAAACATGGTTGCTGGCTTTGTGGAAATTTATTTCACATGCTTATCTCTGGAAAAGTGGACCCGCACAGGTAGTATGCCCATTGTGCTGGTGACAAGGGACAGGGTTACACCTGGACCTTGCCTAGCAGTTAACTGCCTGGCAGAACAGTATTCATGAAAACACAACTTGGAAATATAATGAATGTATGTTTATATAAACAAGCGAAGGAAATAATTATAATGTACATTCCACTGAAATGTACTGATCCTATGGTCTAACAGAAATCTCATGACAGAAAATTATGTACCAAAAAGTAAGTCTTTTTTTACAATTAAAAACAAAATCCATGGAGAAATGTTAAGAAAATGCATATTACAAATAGTGAAAATAACTTTCTAAGAAATGCATAGCCAATTCCATTACTTTCCTGCTCAGTATGGTGAATCCCATATACATATTCTTTCAGTATGTGTCATGATAGATAGATAGATAGATAGATAGATAGATAGATAGATAGATAGATAGATATAGATATAGACAGATAAACATAGATACATATAGTGGGGTTCTAGCCTGTGATGCAGAAGCTATTTAAGGGTTTTAAACAGGAAGGGGAGGGTAGCATTAATTTAATAATTAATCCTCTTGCATCTCGGATTTCTGATTTCTTCAGGAAATTTTCTCACACCTCATTATGAGATTAGATGCCCTGGAATATGATCTTATAGGACCCTGTCTTTTTTCTTAATACGCATCATACTTGTAATTATTTTTCAGTATCAATCGCCCAAAGCTGTGCTGACCAATAGGGAAGACATGAGCCATGTGTGCACAGTGTACCTTGTTCAAAATGAGACATGCTTTTGTATAAGGCACAAATCAGATTTGGCAAACTCATATGTCTTGCTCCAGGAAGAATGTAGCCCTGAGATCTGGCAAACTCAGTACGTCTTGCTCCAGAAAGAATTTCTGCACCTGAATTTTAGCTCAGTGAGAGCAATGTGAATTTTCAGACCTTCACTAACATAACAGAATAAATTTAGATTTTTAAGCCATCCAGTTATGATAACCATAACAACAGAAATATGAAACAAATGCATGTGGCAACTGAGAAGTTTAAATTACATATGTCACACAATATTTCTATCAGCAAACATTGAGTCAGAATATAAAGTCCATGAGGGCAGGGACATAAGTAATGTTCACAGCTCTAAGACTTGTACCCAGTATACTGCCATGCACATGTGGTTAATCCACGATAAAGTGGACAAATAAAGCAATTAAATAAAAATGCTCAAACACTCATTATTCTAGTAATATTTATTGAGTACTTATTCTAAACCAGGCAGTATACAAGATGACAAGGAGTCAGATATAACAAGAGGATAGCAGGAAGAAGATTAGGGTATAACTGCCAAACAGGTTTTCTTGTGAGGATAAGAGAATGTTTTGGAAATTAGAAGTGCTGGCTAACCACCCCAAGAATGTACTAAACATCAATGAATTGTTCATTTTAAACTGGTTAATTTTATGTTATATGAATTTCATCTTAATTAAGGAAATCATAAAAAAGAAGACAGCATGATTGTTGATCTTAGGGAGTTCAGAGAATCTAAGGGATGTAAGTATGTAAGAGTAGTAAAAAAGCACCAGGGGCCTTATACCAGAGAGTTCTATCTAGGCCACAGTTACTTATGAAGAATTCTAGGGTGAGGTGGTAAAGAAATGGGGGGCAGGAAGAGTTTGAAAAGACAAAATGACAGCTGCTGTAGCCAAATATTCAAAGATGAACAGGGTTTTAGTTATTTGATTTGTTTTGAACAGAAAGTTCATCGACATTATCCCTAGCTGAGTTTTCAAACTCTTGGAATTCTCTATTAGTTGACAATTGCCTGCTTTCATGTCTCTATGCTAATTGTTAATCCTTATAGAACAAGGCCTGAATTCTTGCATTTACAGCTATTGTTGTTATCCTGATGCACAGAACCCATGGAACAAAGAGCGGTTTAAAATGAGAAACTAAAGACCCTGGAATGGGAACCAGAGATTTGACTCTCACTAGGCTCAATCCGATAAAAGATGCACATGATGTGTGATTAGAAGAAAGGCCTGAGAAAATTAGGTGTGCTTGGAGTTCATTAGACTACAGAGAATGGCCATGGGAAACATCAGAACCAGCAAGATGCACAGACCAAACAAAATTTGCTAAGAATAAGAAGTCATCAGACCATAAGATAGACATAAAAATAAATGAGACAAACAATTACTTTTGTTGCTGGGAATATCAGTAAAATTTATCTTAACAAAGAGATAATTAACTCAACTGAAAGAAGAAGACAGAATAACTTGGGGGAGATGTTTTTAATTTATGTTCTAGGAGGATTTTGTTTCCAAAAATTTTGACACATTGGAAAACTATTATTTCTAATTCTTAATAATGAATCTAATACCAAATATTGACTCTCAGTTCAAATGTTACCTTTCTCACAAAGACCGTCCTACCAAAAGTAATATCACTCAAGAGGTACAATCAAAATCACCTTGCTTTATTGCCTTCTGATCAGTACCTGTCACTTTCTTCACTATTTGTACACATATGCTTCCTCTAAGATCCATTAGAATGTAGGTGTAATGTCTTGTTCACTATTTTATCTGCAACATCTACAAGAATGTTATCTCTTAGTAGCTACTTTTTGAATCAAATTCAAACCCTTGTCTGACTTAATTCTATCGCCCATACCCTATACCAGTGATTTACAGAACTTTGTAACTGAAATATTTAATTTCATTTTGCATCTAGAAGTCTTGCGAAACATTGACATAGTAGGTTTAATTAAGATCACAGAACTAAAATTCCTCTTGACTGTATAGGAATTTTGGTTTTTTCATCATTTTCTCCCAGTTGTATAGTCTTTAGTAAACTTCTTAACCTTTCTATGACTTGGTTTTCTGATGAGTAAAATTAAGTACTTAATATGAGCTTTTGTCATAGAGTAGTTTGAAGACTAAAAATGTGCAGAACAGTGTCTGGGATCAACTAAGCACTCACTAACCAACTACATAATGGACTGAAGTTGTTACAAAGGTATACTAGCATAATAAAGTGTAGGATTTTCTAACCTCACAAAGAAACAGATGGTTTTAGGAGCAAATGATCTACATACAGAGGAATTCAAACAGAGACTTAATTTTCCGCTTTGCTGGTGATATTGGAAAGCTGATTCATACATTAGCCATTTATATTACATAAAATTCAATATTACCCATCCTAAATTCACAACCATAAGATCATATGTTCTTAACACTGTAAACAGAGGCTACAAAGTGCACATAGAATTTCAGATGCAAAATTAAAGAGCGTTTCAGCTTCCAATATCCAGAAGTATTTGTACTGTTTTTACAACAAAAGCAAGGTCCTTTCTATTCAGAGATTCTTCCTGTTGCCCTCTCCCCATTGGTGTTTATGTTCTTGACATCCCTCTGACATCACAAGGAATCCAGGGTGCAAGAACATGGAAAATGGAACTCAGTCGATCCTGGAAACAGCAAAAACACAAAGAGCTATGCTTGCCTAGAAGGTGCCTTAGAAAAGAGAACCAATGGCAAGCCTAAAGGAGATAAAAGGCAAAGACCTTGAGTTCTTCAGATGATCTTAAAAAAATACAAAACCAAAAACATTACAGTTTGTAATTGTAAAAGAAGTTTTCAAATTTATGAAATTAGAAAGTGTCTACATCCTAGTGCATATAAAGGGATAAGAAACTCGGAACCAGCACACATCTCCCAAAGAGGTTCTGAATTAGGGAGAAATTCAGGATTTCAATAAGATGAGTAGCAAGAATGGCAGGGATAAAGCAATGCGGCCTATGTGTACAGGGGGCAAACTAGATGCAACCATCTGAATCCTGCATCTTTAAAAGGACGTTAGACCTGAAAAGCCTAATCCAGGTGGGACTGAGAAAATGAGTCAGTGGGCTTCTAAAATTATAGTCTAGGGATGTGAAAATCTCAGATCCTTGAGATACATAAAAGTCCTAATCACCTGCTGCTGTTCCATAAAAGATCAGTAAAATATCATTTACACTAATTTTTATTAATATCCTAATTAATTTTTATTATATTCTAATTCTCCAAAACCTAGTAATATGTACATGCAAGGTCAGCTGAATTTCAGTCTTATTTATTATGTAAGCAATAATAATAGACCTTTTTTTCCCACAAACAACTAATTTTACGCAGGATTTACAAACATAGTACAACTTAATTTTCACCAGTGATTTGGAGCAGCTTCTCTGTGAGGTATTTTCAAGTGCTGCCCAGAATAGCTCCACTAAGAACAGGTTTTGTAAGCTCAGGTGAATACCTAGAAATACACATTTATTCTCCTTTGTATTGCAGTGAATGTAATTTTCAACTACCCTACAAAAGACTTTGATGTCAGTGAGTGCTAGTCTCAAAGCCTATATACACATTTGTGGAGATTCTTTCAAATTCTGATGACTTGGTCAAAAATTGCTTCAAAACAGTTGTACTCTGCAATGTTTGCAAATAATTTTAGCTCATTTTGAATTCAAAGAACTTCAGTTTATTTTTATAGTTAAGGTTCTACAATCTCTCAAAAGAATTCTGTTTTTTCCCTACTCTACATACAGTAATTTACTTGAGTTTTTAGGTGTTTATTTTAGAACCTTGAGAAATATATATATATATATATATATATATATATATATTATTAGTAAGCCATATTTACATTCAATAACTTGTCAATTTAATATAGTGTACCCTTTGGGAAATTAATTGCAGCAGGTGGTAATAAAAATGAGGGCTGTGTTGAAATATGAGACATGAATTTATTTTAAGGCTATTGGAAGAGCTGGCTTATTTGGTATGCCTTACAGTCCCTGAATATAGGCAAAATGGGGAGGAGGTTGACCTGAGAAATTTTAGCATTTGATGTTTCTTAATGACTCCTTGGGTATCACTATTTCATTGGTTTTATTTCATTCCCAAGGGTGAAAATTTAACTTTTACTATATAAGTAAAAAAATTTTTACATTTTAGCATAGCCATAGGATTAGGGTTAGGGTTATCATAAAAATGAGAGAAAAATGTTAGTGGTTCTCAATTATAAATTATACTTTCATGCTAGTGATTGTCAGAACAAACTGGAAGATTCTACTAGACTTTACTGTGCAGAAATCAGGAATGCAAAACCTCCTGCAATGCACATGGCAGCCATGCAGAAGGAAGAATGACACCTCAAATGTCCATAAGGGACTCAAGAGAGAATACAGTAATCAATTAAGAGAGGAAAATTATCTCTTTCCATTCATTAAAGGTCAGCAGACCAAAAAAAAGTAATGATTTAGACTATTTGAACAACATACTTGGAATGGGGAATATGTTTAATACAATATACATGCATATATATACATATACATATACATATATACATATACATATATACAAATACAAAATTTGATAGTGTATTATGTACAAATATCAATACATTCTCCAAACTAGAAAGTGTATAAGATATTCTTATATTAAAGTATTACAAAACAATCAATTACTAACAAAAATAGAAAAAATTATCCTATCTTCTGAAAATTTAAACTTTCTTCATAATTTTAGGATCAAAGAAAAAAATATTAATAATATCTAGAAATAAATATATTTTAAAATCCATAAACAAAGAAAAATTTGTTGAATTAGTTTATTAATAACAAGTTGAATTTAGAGAGTTAAATAAAAACTACAGAAAGCAGAAAAAGTAATTAGCATATATAAGTATAAATTAATTCAAAGAAGCATAAAAAATAACAAAGAATTTAAAAAGTTGGTCCT